>JAFBJS010000397.1:111527-129147 GCA_016785265.1 Paraplagusia blochii
GTGTGTGTGTGTGTGTGTGTGTGGACGATGACTCACTCAGTGCTTTTAGACAGATGAGGACAGCAGTCTCACAGAGGGCAGCGAAGGTTTTATACAAGAAAAATAGCCACTTAGATTAGATTACGTAATGAAAAACATTCCTCCCCCCTCCTCACTCTCTCTCTCTTTCTCTCTCTCTCTCACACACACACACACACACACACACACATGCCCTCACTGTCATTTTTATTTTTAAATTGACACACACACACATATCCTTACTCGATTAGGGTTGAATAAATCTCCCTGCACACCCTCGGAGCCTGAACCTACACCTGGATGGAGACAGAACCACATGAACAGTCACGTTGGGGCAGCTGGTTATTCTGACGGCTATTCATTCACTGGGACTGACCACAGTTTATTCCTGCTGATTAATCAGAATTGTATTTTTAACCCTTTTACTAGACTTGAACCAGAGACTGAAAAATGAGGTTCTGCCTCTTCACACTTTTTTAATATAATGTTTAGTCCTTCAACTCAACAAAACACACAGAAGTCAAAGATAAGATAGATTAAAATGAAGGAAGAACGAAAGAGATTTTCCTTTTTTCTGAAATTTGAAAAGATCTTTATTAACAGATGGTATAAATGAGGAGAAAAAACAGTTGTGATCCAGTGGAAGTCAGTAACTGAGTAAACTGTAGTTCAATGCCAGACACCTGACACACTGTGTTGCCATGAACCCACAGTTGTTCCAAACATATCAATGTTGACTAAGAGAAAGTGTAGAATCCTCCACTGCAGATCTTGCAACTCTTGTCCTCAGAAGACGTTTGTAGAGAGTTTTCTACTCCGTCCTTCAAGTTTATCTGTCCACACACTCAGCTGTGTCACGCAGGGGTCTTTGGTGTACGGTGTACCACGTATAGACAGTCGTCCTGTTGGCTCCGTGCAGGTTTAACTGTTGTCCAACAACAGGCTGCAGGAGGAGTGTTCATCAAAAGTAAAAAGGAGGATTTTTAGAAGAAAACATTATTGTCAGTTGTTACAAATGCATAAATAAACAAGAATACAGTCACTGAGGAGGAGGAAGAAGAGGAAGCTGGTAGTGAGAGGTGCACGGACGATCACAGTTGCTCCATGAGATATGATTAGAAGACATGGAAGAAGACACCAGTGTGTATGGACCAGGCAGTCGTGGTCAGACTGTCTCTCCATGGAATCTATGTTCTTACATGTTCATGGGAAAAAAATGTACTTCTGAAAAGATGGACAGTGTAGCCAGGAATAGATACAGACACACACACACAGAGACGTCTTTGCTAAAAGCACACTCTCCCTCATCACTTTCACTCTGACGTCCAAATGCCCATAACCTTCGTCCTTGTTTTGCCTGGTGCAACTCAACACTCAACGCCGTCTCGTTCGCTGACTGTGCATTATATTATACATCTGACACTAATCCACCTCTTTCTATTCTCCACCTCAGTGCAGTCCAACTTTGTGGGTTTTTTTTGCTCTATGAGTTGTTTTGTTTCTATTGCTCATCAATCATGGCTCTCTGAACGGACTGAACTAAAAGCAGGAAAATGAAACAAAGGAATTACGCAGTTTACATCGATCCAAACCCAGTACTTTTTTTGCAGATTGGATAATTTTTTTTTCTTATCTGCAATTTTTAGAGTAAAGGTCAACATTTAGAGAAATATGACGTTCAATTTTCAGATGGAAAAACCCATATAGACGGAATCTTTGACGCGACAGTTCATTTTCTTGCATTTCAGGTGCCTACATGCAGGACTATTTCTTGGCCTCACTAGCTTCTGGGAATCTGGGATGGTTGCCTAGAAACAACTTGGTGGTTGAGTTCTGCTCAGAGTCTAAAAAAATCCCAAAAAGAAATGTTTGATGGTGAACTTTAAAAGTTTAAACCAAATTTTTAGGAAGGAGCATTCTTTTAAGATAAAATACACATATAAGTCATGAAGAAAGGCTAAATGTTAATATATTTTCATTGCAGGAAAAACGCAGAAATGAAATCACAATACAGATTTATAGAATTTTGGACAAATTTGGTGGGCCAGATTACGCAGTTCAACGTGCCACATTTGGACCCCAGGCCCTATGTTGCCCATGTCTGGTCTAGACTAAGGCCAATAAATTGATGTTAAATTCAAATTAAATAAATTGTTTTTAACTTTATTTTTCAAGGTTTTATCCTGGTAAAGTAACTGCAAAAAGGCTGTGGAATATCTCAATGGTTGATATATTTAATAGTATTAAAGTACAGGTGTCAAACTCAGGCTCGGGGGCCAAATTTGGCCCACAATGTAATTTTATTTGGACTTTAAGATCATGTCATTATATGTATACTACATTTGACCTGCCAGTATTTAGACCCTATATACTGGCAAGATATAGTTGGAGTTGTCTACATTATAACACATCAACCTGGAGATTTGACGTGGGTTCATTTAAAAAAAAAAATCGAAAAAAGTTTTGCCCAGTCATACATTTTTGCCCATTGTGAAATTTGAGCTTCACACACCTGTCTTAAGGATATAAATCTGATGTTTTGTACAATAACATCATGAGCACCAAAGCAGAACAGTTAAGTAACATCTGAAAAGGCAATAGAAACACTGCAATACAATATATTTTATTATAATTTACTATGTTTCATTAAATCTATCACGTACATTTTAAAATATAGATGTTAACAACAATAATAATTAAGAATAAACATGATTTTCATCTTACTTTTGAAAGTAATGTTCCTTGTTTGAGTCTCCAGGGTGAAACAAACATCCTATTCTTGCAACAGATGTCGTTTTGTCTTGTGGAACCACTGAGTCCATTAGTGGACTGACAATAACATATGTTTGATCAAACCAGATGATGTGGATTGAAAACGTGCCAAGGCTCCACAGTGTGAGTAAGCCTCTATCAGCGGGTGTAATCACTGATAGTCCAATGATCGCCTGCTGTCTGGTTAAAGCCGATTAGTATTGACTCAACTGTAAGATGCTGTAATCCAGCATAAGCAGAGGAGGATGGATCTTAGACGGAGAGGGGACACTAAGACAAAACAGTAGTAGGAGACATGACGAAAGACAGAGAGAACAGAAAGGAAAAGGATTAAACTGTCAAAATCTTGGAGATTTTAGTTTGTAGTCTATGGTTTTCTTCACCATGAATGAATAATATCGGCTCGATATTAGCATAAAATACAACATTTCTAGGAATTGTTATTTTTTCCTCCGATAATGAAAATTTGATAATGCTATGTTTAATCATGTTTGCCCTAAATGGAAGTAGTAATTGTTTTGGGGGATAAACAGCTGTATATTAAAGACAGAGTCACTAGATGGCAGCATGATATCCAAATTGGAGGTTAAATGTTTGGAAAATATTGCATATTCGATATTGGCATAAAAAGTTAATATAGGACATTCTCAGTAAATTGGTTTGATTCACTTTAATGATTATTAAGAAATCTGTTCACTAGGGGCAGTATTCCACTAATAATTCATAATAGCACCCAGTTAGTGCTCTAGCTGTATGATACACCCCACGACTGTCCACTTTGGTTGCCTCAATGTATTTGTAAGATACACAGGGAGAAAAAAAATCAGCCAGAATTTCAGAACACTAAACCAAAAGAATTTGGTATAAATGCTTTACAAAGTAAAGTAATAGTAATAGTTTTGCGGGATAAACAGCTGCATATTAAACAAAGAGGCACTAGATGGCAGCATTGCCGTTCATTTAATTAATGTCATATTTGCACAATGGTTTAAAGTGAAGTAAATAAATATTACCAGGCCCATGTCAGAATAGCTCGGAAGTTAAGTATTGGGAAAATATTGCATATGAGATAGAAAAAAAAAAAAAATTTCAATAATTTTTAAGAAATTCATCCACTAGGGGCAGTATTCCGCAATTAATTCACAATTCCCTCTATAAAGTCTTTGTCCATTTTTGCCCACGGCACTGTAACTGTTAAATACAAGTGTTGAATTTTCACCGAGAATTTTAGACTACTTGGCCCATGTCAGTGTATATTACTGTGGATTACCGCTGCAGCAAACCTTAAAGAAATAATAAAAAAAGTAAAATTGGATCAAAATGTATTTAGTTTAAATTGTACTAACTTTAAAGTTCAGTGCATTCATCTGCGGATTTTGTTCTTGTCATTTCACGGACAATTTATAATCTAGATTGAATATTGTTTTCTTCCATTTCTACTTTATTACAGACCTCATTAACACAGTGCATTTGCTTATACGTAGCATCGTCGCTGTGGATCCGCTGGTGGCATTTCTACGCCAAATGAACAGAGAGGGAGAATAAACAGAGAGAAAATGCCTCTAATGAAGCGTAAGAAATGGAGAAAAAAGGCAGGGAATGTGATTAGGTTGGAAATGAGTAACAGAGATTGGAAGAGAGATGCAGGGAGACAGCGTGAACAAAATAAATGTAATTTCACTGATCAGTTTAACTGAGAAACCATTAGACACCAGCCTGTTCTCTCTGTCTCTCTCTCTCCTCTCTCGCTGCCACTTTCTGTCTTTGTCTCTCTCCTTGTCTTCGTACCTGTTTGTGCCTGGTAGTGCATCAACCCAGGCGTAGTACACACAAAAGCTCACACGTACTGCATGGTGTGGTATTGCAGATACTTGTGATACGACCCCCTGGTGTAGTAGGGGGGTGAAAAAAAATCAATGCGCTAACACATATAACACTACCACACCTCATGTAACCAGATGTGATCGAAGCATCACATATACCATGCCGTGTGTGTACGTTGTCCAGACATTTGTGGGATCTCCTCACTGAGAGGCTGCAGAGACTGTTAACAAGGAAAATTAGTCAATCTTCAGACTTTTTTGTCATTTACTGACAGGACTTAAGTGGCACCACTTAACTGGTCAAAAGCCATAAATGCATTAACACTCCTCCGTGCATTAACTGGCAACTGCATGTACAAACAGAACCACAGCAGTGATCACAAGACACACATTAGTGATGATGAATCTGTCTGCTGCATTTACTCCAGTGCAGATAAGGTTTTGGCTTTGCAGTCTAAATGATCTAGAAAAGAATGCAGTCTGCTCAGTGTCTTGGAGTGCTTCAGTTCTGCAGCCTCACTCCTTTTGAGCAGTTTTAGACACCTTTAGTCTGTAGTTTAGTTTGTTTTCAACCCTTCTTTATTGTTGTTTGGTTAAGTTGATAACATTAATCCTCCTCTGCAAGTCGCTTTGGATAAAAGTGTCCAATAAATAAAGTAAATGAATAATTGTATATAAATGTACATTTTATCTTATTATACATTAAAACACTTTACTATATGTATAGATTTACATGAATGGGGAGCTATGGGGATGTATTTTTTAAAATTTTATTTAATATGATGCCAGTACGCTAGTGGGCCAACCCATGCAAAGAAATATTTTTTACAATTTCTTCATTAGCTAAATCTACCCCAGATCTCTAATATTCTAAATATTGTTTGCCTCTTTCTTGTTCTTATTTTCTTCCTATTTTATTGTTTATTTTATTATTAAACCTATAATATCCTCTCCCTCTCTATGATGCAGTAGGTCTGCCCTGCTTCTGTTCTAATGCTTCCATAAAATTAAATAAATACTATTTATTTCATGAAAGCCTCGTTTACCACTTTACCACCAGTTTTAAAAGCATCATAATGGAAAAACCAATAAGTAAAAACAAAGAAAAAAACATGACAATTTACATCGTGTGTAGCGCTAACTATGTCCTCTTGAGGGCGCTCTCGTAATAACGGCGTTCCTTTGACCTGAGCGGCATGTCAACAATCTCTTCCGGGCGCATGCTAGCTCGCAGTGTCTGCTAATGAATGCGTGAACGTTTACGTTAAATTGGGTTTATTTGCAATTTTCTCATTCGAAAGGAAGCGTTGTACGTGCGAACTTACACCTGGAAGGTTCACCGAGCACTGCTCGTGTCGAAACCGTCATTTGTTAGCGGAACCTGCGTGTTAGCAGAAACATGTCTGCGGAGGAAGCGGACAAAACAACCACCACTGATGCGAGCGCAGGAGATGAAGAGGAAGAATGGCTGTATGGAGGTATAAAACTGAAATTAAACCAATATATCGACTGATATGTAGTTTAAACAACTCTCCTGCTCCCCTTCGTGGACGTAAATAACGGCCGTTCTGTGAACTTTAACGTGACTTATTGCCATTGATTTGGAAGCTAAGCTAACGGCATCACTTTCAAAATTGGATCCTGGGGATTTAACATGACATTTTTTGTTTGCAGATGAGTCCGAGAGTAAAGAAGAGGAAGAAGAAGCTAAACTGAATGCTGCAGTCAGGTAACTGGTGTCAATATGGTCCTATTCTACATTTCTTCCACCGGGTTCTCCTTTGAGTTGGGTTTGAGTTTGAGTTGGTGTTATTACAGATGGTAACAGATTGTTGGTTGTACAGAATGTTTTCCCCCCAGACTGCGTTGAAAATTTATAAATATAAAAGTGTGAATTATATATTTGGTTACAATAGTGTGTAATTTGCGTCGGGGATAGATTGAAGAACGCCATGCGAAGTATGATTTAAAAAAAAAGTATCCTTTTCGTTTCGGCTTGTCCCGTATGTAGCGGTTGCCACTGCAAATCGACATTCACCATCTCCCCCTGTTTTCTCCATCTTCTATTCTGCCTCCAACCACCTCCATGTCCTCTCTCACTGCATCCATCATTCTCCTCTTTGTCTCCTACCTGGTAGCTCCATCATTAGGATGATTCTTCTACTAACGTATCCACTGTGCCTCCTCTGAACATGTCCAAACCATCTCAATCTGTCTCCTCTATCCTTTTCTCCAAACCTTCCTGTCTGTGTTGTCCCTCTAATCACCTCATTCCCAATCCTGTCCATCCTTGTCTCTCCCAAGGAGAACCTCAGCATCCTTAACTCCTTGTGTCTCCACCGTCCATCATGGCTGGTCTCACAACCGTCCTGTAAACCTTCCCCTTCACCTTAGCTGACACTTTTCTACAACAAATCTCTCCCACCTTTTTACTCCAGCTGTTCCTTTATTCCTGTCCTCTATTCTTCACCTCCCTTCCAGTAAAAATCCGTGCTAGATGTATGACATAATGTGTTTCTCCACAGTGTATCTGCCGATGCCTCCACAGAGGATGCTGTTGTACATGCTACTGGAAATGGAGTGGCATCTGAAGTAGGTAGAATTGTATAAACGCTGCAAATTTGGTCTTTCTGTTTTGTTCCGTGATTCATTTGATTTTTGTTTTTAGTTTTGACATAGTTTTGATCTTTCTTTTCTTAGACCACCGGTGAAGCAGCAGGGGAAGAAGTGGAGAGCGAGAGTGACAGTGACGATGATGACGATGACGTCCGTGTCACAATTGGAGACATTAAAACGGGAGCACCACAATACACGTATGTTTCCTACCTATCAGATGATGTCAGAGTTGTTTCTTATTGTTTTACTATTGTCTGGGGATTGATGTATAATTTTGTCTAAAAAAATTTAATGTAAGATAAGATTTACATTTCTGTGATCCAGTGTAAAAAAGGCCAGATTTTATCAAGTTATTTTTGTAATATTATTAACATCTGTTGCTCTTTCAGAACGTATGGAGCTACTCCTGTGAACCTAAACATTAAGACGTTGGGCTCCAGACCTTACGGACAAGGTATAGTACTACATAAAATACTGTCAAGATACCAAAATATGCCTCAATAATAGTTAAAATGGTCTTACCTGTTTTCACACATCTGTAGGTTTTGTATTTATATGTTGTGATCAAATCAAGTCCTACGTATTTATGTGTTGCTGATGTTTTATTTTAGTATCAGCAAAGCTAAAGGGCGTAGATCTTGATGCTCCTGGAAACATTAATGGAGTTCCAGTGCTGGAGGTGGACATGGAGTCCTTTGAAGAGAAACCCTGGAGGAAGCCAGGTCTGTGGTCATTTGGATCTTTACAATCTTTGGTGTTCACAGCACCTGTGTTTGTCCTGCTCTCCTCAAAACACTGCTGTTTCTGTTGGGGTGTGTGTGTCTGTCTGTGTGTGTGTGCAGGAGCGGATCTGTCCGACTACTTTAACTACGGCTTCAACGAAGACACGTGGAAAGCTTACTGCGAAAAACAGAAGAGGCTGCGTATGGGACTGGAGGTTTCTACGATAGGATCAGTGACCAGCAAGATCACAGTGAGAGACTCTGCTTCACTGTTTGTCCCAATTTGTCCCATAGCTGTGCAATTATTGGGTTAGGGGATGGGGGGACAACCTTGGTCAATATTGAAATCATAATGATGGAATTTCCCTGTGTCTTTTCCTATTAAACGTCCAATTTCAGACAAAAAAGATCAACATCAGATCAACAAGACTCACTTTCAGAGTTTCCAAAATGAATTTTAATGCAATCTACATTAATAAAACATAAAGATAATATACATTACGACACAATAATTTCTAATGCAGATGATAAATAATATGAATGTTGGCAGTAGTTCTTTTTAAGAACAAAAGTTGTTTACATTGTAACTCACTCTGCCTATGATCCTTGATCTGAACGGTAAATATACAAAAAAAAGTAATGGTTCTCAAATGTCTTAATATAATATTAAGAACTCTTGATCATTTGATACTGTATTTTTTATAAGTATACACCACTACATTCGATGCTGCCACCTAGTGTCTGGAGTGGTGGTACACTTTCGTTCCTTTCTGCCATATCGCATTGGAAGTCCTTTAGGTCGACCCACTGCTCCACCGCACTAGTCTTTGAGAAGTGCTGCACCAAATACAATGTCTGTAGAATATAACCTTTTTTTAATGTCACCACTAGGGCACAACAATGGGTTTTACCTTCAATATTGTTAGAAAAGACATTCACATATTAATTCAGGATAAATTCTTGAGCTCTAATTTATGTTTTTAAATTTTTTTTTTATCCACTGTTTTAATTTGTTTCAAGAGTAACACCGCAGTGTATATTTTGGCTCTCCTCTTAGGTTCAGCAGGGCCGTACAGGCAACGACAAAGACATCTCCACACTGTCCGTCCATACCTCCAAACCAGACTTTTCATCTCCCGTCAACCTCTACAAGTCTGCCGTCAGTCAAGTCTCCAGGTAAATGCTCTTGGCGTTTTTGGATTATGAAAGTAAATCCGTGCATTCAGGAAACCGGTGACATGTGTTGCAGAAATGTAATCACTTCAACTGAAAAAAATGTTGGCCTCATTTAAATTCCAAATGGTTTTTAAATTTTAAATGATTATTAAATATCAAATTTGAATAATCAGCAGTGTAACAATGACCTTTCATGGGTGAGTGTGTCTTTGGGTGTGTTGGGGTCAATTTTTCTTCTGTCCTTCTGTTTCAAAGCAGTAGGATCTGTCTCAATCAGTGGACTGGCCCCACAGTAAATCTAATGTAAGTTTACATTAAGAAGTTTTCAAAAAGACAATGTCAGTCACCATGAACTGTTTTATGCTACTGGTGGTCCACACTGGGCTTTAAGCCTGTTTTGTCCTCGCTGCGAGTTTGGGAGCTGTTGTGTAAAAGACAAAAAATCAGCCACCGGACAAAGATATTGTATACACAGTAAATATGAGGCTGAATGTGATAAATGTTCCACTATTGTACCTTTTTTCTTTAGATTCACTGACCATGCTACCATATGTTGCTGTTGTACATTGCCAATATTGCCTTACGTAAAACCGTGGCTTGCAAACATTGGGGAACCCTGTCTAAGGAAAAAAAAAATACTCCACTTCCATTCCAATGACAGTGGTCATAAATAAAAACTCTGATTTATACATTAATTATTTGATTTTTTAACTAATTGATTTGTTGAACTACTTGTACATTTAAGGGAATCTTACTTTTCTCAAGGTTAAAGTAAAACCATAGAACATGTAATAATGTTTGTACAACTGTCCTCGACATATATTTTCATGGGTGATGTGACATCATTCGGTTTTTGCCACACAATAGCTTTCTTCCGTGCATTCAAAAACAGGCAACATATCTATTTCCCTCGTATACAGCGGCGCCACATGACCACATATTTTTGTTCGCTTTGCTCACGTACTTTTTCTAATTGTATTGTCAGGATAACAAAACTGAGAGACCTTGACTCTATGGATATATATGTTGACATATATATCCATATATGTTAATATATTTCTAAATACATTTACAATTATAATTTCTTGTCGGGATCTTATTGTTTTCCTACCATTAACAGGAAAAGTGGGACCATTGATGTCATCGGTGGACAAACAGCCACCATCAGTAGGGTTGAAGGCCGTCGAAGACCCAACCTAGAGGGCAACAACATCCAGGTAAAAAAAAAAATGGTGGATTAAAAAAAAAACATTGTATTTTTTTGTGTGTTTATTCTTGCCACACTAAGCAACAAAGGTCAGTCCTACAAAACAAACAGGAAAATCAGTTCAGTTCAGTTCTGAAGAAAGTTAGAAAAAAAAACCCTGTATCCACCACTACCCAGTTTGGACCACAAGGGGGCCTCAGTGTTTGTCAGAGGTATGAATGTCTTCTCTCTGTTGACATGCAGGTGATTTCTGAACACTCTACATCAGAGGCCGAACAAACTCCAGCTAAGATACCCACCTTCTTCCCACCTGGGCCACTGCCTCCAAACATTCCTCCTCCTCCATTTCTCCCTCCTCCACCGAACGTCAGCACTGCTCCTCCACTCATCCCTCCACCCAGTGAGTACTGGTTTTTACCTTGTTTTAAGGTTCAACCAATGATAATGATGTCTGTTAAAGAAAATATTCCCCACCCCCTCCTGTCTTGTGTCTTAGGACTGCCCATTACTGTACCTCCTCCTGGTTTTCCTCCTCCAACAAGTGGACCTCCACCCGCCATCATCCCCACCTTGGACAGGTGATATACTCAAGAACAGAATAGAAGCCGTACTCTTCTACCATATTGTGCAAGGACAAAATGTGTAAATACAAATGTCACCGTATGTCCACAGTGGTCATCCTGGAGGTTACGATGGACGATCGGTCCCTCCTTACCCATTCCCTCAAGGTAAAAAAAAGGGACAAGCTGAAAGAAAACAGAAGAACACAATAAATCCATGTCAATAATTGTGGTTTCACAGCCAACAACGTTCATCAGTCTCAGAAAACACTGATCCAAAGTCGTCTTCTTCCTCATCCCCAGGAGCTTATCCTCCGCCCATGTCTGGAGGTGTGCCTCCACCTTGGCCCCCAATGATGGAGAACTCTAAACCGTGGGATTATTATTCCCGTCGGGACGAGAAAAGGGACAAGGAAAGAGACAGGCCAAGAGAGAGGACTCACGAGCGGGACAGAGAGAGGGAGCACAGTCCGTCAGGCATGAGCTACACCAGGTGAGTCAGAAATGTAAATGTTGACTTTGACGCGCAAGTGTCTCAAAATCAAATCTCTTGTCTCACGCTGATCTTGCTTTTAAAAAAATGTACAAGTGATGAAGAGCGCTATCGATACAGGGAGTACCAGGAGAGGGATCGCCACCGTGAGCGGTTGAGTCGAGAGAAAGAAGAAAGACACAGAGAGAGGCGGCACCGAGACAAGGATGAGGGACGTCACAAGTCTTCCCGCAGGTAAAAAAAAAAAAGAAGTATTTAATGGTACATAGTAGTCAATCAGTTTTATCAATAGAAAACTGGACAGGAGAGAGAAAGGGGACAGAGCAGGGAAAGCAAACTGTCTCTGGGACTTTGTGATTCACAGCACACCATAGAAGAAGAAGTTTAACGCTTTGTACATGAATACAATTAGCACAAACTGACCTTCATCATGGAAAATGCAAAAAGAAAGCGCTTATAGTCAGGTGTGGCTTATGTATGTGTAAAATCTTTTTTTTCCTTTAAAAAATGTATTGGGTGTGGCTTATAGTCCCGAAATTACGGTAACTTGGCAGCTGTTGGACTCAAACCTGAAACCCTTCGGACCCAAGTCCGGTTCGTTAGCCACTGGGCCACCACTGCCCCAGAATAGTAACAAATTAAAAAAAAGGCACATATTGCAGTAATTATAAGAAATTATATTGGTAGAAGAATGATCCTAGAGATGGAGCTACAAGGTAGGAGACAAAGAGGAGATTGATGGATACAGTGAGGGAGGACATGGAGGTAGTTGGATTCAGAGTAAAAGACAGGTGGAGATGGAAAATGTTGTCTTGCAACCCCTGAATAAGGGACAAGCCAAATGGAGAAGAAGTAACAATGATAAATAAAAGTCGTCCCAGAAATCTTTACTTGTCAGTCTCCAAATGCGTGTCCACATTGTTGCATGTGATTTACCACCGGTTACACATTGACTGACTTTAGTCTCTGTTTATTTACTTAATCAGCAGCAGCAGCAGACGGAGACACGACAGCGAGGAGGGGGACAGCCACCGGAGGCACAAACACAAGAAGAGCAAGAGGAGCAAGGAGGGCAAAGAGGCCAGCGAGGAGATGGGTGCAGATCAAGAGAACCAGGAGGCCATGGAGTAGTGACTGCTGCCTCCCACCTCCACGTTCAGCTTTTTCTCTCTTTCTCCTCCTCTCATTCTTTGTCCATTTGGTTCCCATTTGTCTCTTTTTGTCCCTTCATTGTTTCATCAGGATGATGAAGAGGAAAAGTGCTATAAGCACAGACCAGCAAAACCAGAGCTGCACAGTTACTGATGTGTCCCTTCACATCGGCCTCCTCCTGCCCTTTACCTCCCTTCCTGTTGTGCATTCTGATCACCATTTCAGAGAAGAGGTGGAGGAGGAATGCCTGTCATTTATTTCATCATCTTTACTCGATCTCCAACCAACCTCATTTCTCCCCCTGTCCCTGTTTCAAAGCACGGCTGCAGCAATGCAGTCACTGTTGAAGAGTTGGGTTTTTTGTTCCGCCAGTTGGCCTTGTTTGTTGTCATTTTTTCCCCTGTACTGTATGGATCTTGTAGAGAACTGTGAGATTAAGTTCAATTAAAACAGTTTGATAAAATTCCTGTGTCCGCCTTCAGACTTGAATTATAATCATGTTTTCCAGCATGTAACTCATTTTCAGAATTCACAAATGTATTTTAACGATAAATAGACAAACACTTCACACATCAAAATGCGAATTCTTAAAATTACGTTTGTGAATTGTCGTACGCGCACACAAAATCTTGCTTTTAATTTGTGAAACGCCGCGTGAGCGAATGATCCTTGCCTGCGTGTGTTCTTTTTGAGACTATTCTGGTTTCATATCTAAGCGCCACTTTTGGTTGGACGACTGTCAAAGAATCACAACTTTGGACTCTTGGCTTCAAAGCTCAACAAAGTAGATAAGTAAATATTTTTTTTGGCTATTAGGAAAGCCAATTGTCAGTAAAAGTTAAGCAATCTGCCAGTATTAAAAAACAACATAGCTATGATCATTCATTCATCTTGTCCCAGGGTCAGCAGTCTCCATGACTGACACCCACAGGGCCGGTGCGAAGGTCTCCTGGGTTAGAGTCAATCACCATGAGACACAATTAGATTTTTTTTTGTGTTTTTGCTGACAACTTTTAAAAGCAAAAAAAGAGATTTCTTACATAATACATTTTCTCTAATAACACGCTTCTCTACAAAGGCAGGATTCAAAAGAAAAAAAAATTAAAAGGAATTACAAAATGGGGCTGCAGACCGTGGCTTTGCCACTAGGGGAGCCTCAGGCTACTGATGTCAAGTGACTAAAATAGTAGAGGAAGTCTACTTAATACTGATTTCACTCTATTTCAAACATCCATAACATCTACCTACCTTCTCTTTTAAATGTGATAAATGAAATAGGTGTTAAACATCTATAAAAGATGCTACCACCTTTAAAACAGGGTAGGAAAATATTATGGGTAGGAAAAAAAATTCAAATTTTCACTACTGGTAGGAATATACTTCAGAACAATAGCACCCAGGCTTTATGTTGATGCACAGACAACATGAAGATGGAAAAAAGCTTCCTTATAGGGACTGCCATTATGGGGACATGATATGAAGGGTCACATCCTGGGTCACCCCAGGCCTCAGATAGTGTTAATCCAGTCCTGTTCTCACTTGGCAGCTGAAATGGACAGCACATGGTCTTTTATTTTGACAGGTCCAAAAAAAGAGAAAAAGAATCTATCAGACATGTTTGATTTGTTCACCTGTTTGGTTTTCCAACAAAAAAAACATGAGTTCAATGTTAAAAAACAGCAGACAGGATATGATGTGGAATAAAGATGGTCTATATCCTGTTTATGACAGAGAGCTCAGATTGCCCCGCAGAAATAAAATTTTAGGTGAAAAAAAAAAAAAATCCAAAATTGACAAATTGCATTTTCTTACATCAGATACAGTAAACAGATTTTTTTCATCCCGCTGACCTTGGTGTGTCTCTCACTTATGAAACAACACAAAAGTAAACAAGTTGAGTAAGAACTTGTGTAAACAACAAACCAATGCCAAAGCAGAACCAGGCCTATGTAGGGTCTGAACTTATTCTGTTATCAGTGCTGTTCACTGACATATAAAGGAGTGTGATCGCCTCAGTGTGGCAGATTCACGATGGCGCTTCTTCACGTCGCCTTGACGGTGCTCACTCTTCTGTCTGCGGGACATTCAGCTCCTGTTCCAGACTGTGCGAGTTTGACTCAACCCATAGATATAAAGGGAAGAGAGCAGGTAAGACACTCATTCATCTCACCCGTCTCCCCCAGCAGCCTTTATTTGTGCACGTTATTGCTGTCCAAATGTATATGAAATGACACTTTATATGACCTTTTCAGCTGCTGGGGTCATGGAAATACTTAGCCGGCAGCACAGACATGCAGGGGTTCAAGTATTTTTCAAAAATACTAATGGACACAGTTTGGGCGAAGCTCACAGCTGCTGAGGAGAGTGATGTCGTCCGTGTTTATCAATCGGCAAAAATGTAATTTCATCTCACGTTCAAAAGTTGGATTTATATTTTTCGGGTTCACGTTTTTAACTCAAGTTATTCCTGTAACATTAATGGCATTTCTCCACTAGGGTCGACCAATGCTTCACAATAAAAGTAAATATGACCTTAGGAAACAACAAACTCTCCATGAGTGAGTATGGTTGATCCGACTTGCATGAGCATTTGTAGACTTTGTTTCAACACCACTTTGTTCATCTGCTGATGTGACATCATTGAAATCTGCTTTTATTCTCAGCAAATCCTTGGAATTCTTCGACCACCCTGGTAAAAACCAGCTGCCCTGACTGTCTGGTGTTATTGTCATCAACTGAGATTGAAGGAACCATCTACCGTAGTCTAGAACTACTGAGTAAGATCAGAACTTCTGTTCTTTTGTATTGAAAACATTGAAACTCTCTTTGACAATCTAGATCACAGGTGTCAAACTCTGGCCCGGGGGCCAAATCTGGCCCACAGTTTAATTACTTTTGGCCCGTGAGATAAAATCAAATGCATACTAGAGTTGGCCTAAAGTAGACCTTACATACTCTCAGAATTAGTTATATTAATAATGCATTCTTTGTGTTATAGCACAGACATTTGGTGAAAATTATCTGAAAAGACAACAAAGAGACAAATAAGAAACAAATAGCAATTATGTGTGAACTTTTTCTTTTACAATTTCTCATGTGTTGAAACTAATAAGCTTTGGCTGTTCCAGATTCAGTTTATCCACACAAAAACATGCACGTTTATAGTTAATTTCTCCATATATATTGAGTACGGCCTGTAGCTTCATGCTAGTTTTTCGATTCTGGCCCGCTGTGATATTGAGTTTGACACCCCTGATCTAGATGTTCTGTTTCTACACATCTGGATTCTACAGCTTTACTAGCTGTAGTTCATTTTATTATAATAATAAAGGCATGAATCACAATAATGTTCAGTAAATCTCTTGTTATAAGTATAAATACTGCATCTTCGATGCTGTGCAGCTAATGCTTTGCTTGTTTTTTTTTTTTGTTCATTTGTTCCCCAGGCCACAGAGAAAAGGTTTCTCCTGATGAGATGGAAGAATATAAAAAACAGGTGTATTGCCTGAATTTGCCACAACCGAATCACTTAGATTCAGACAAAGGTACGGTAAACCACCATCAAATATTCACTCCTAAAGGAAAATGTGGGCAGGTGGGCAGTGTCATCAGCGACCTTAGGCCCCTTCCCCTAGTGGCTAGGCCCGGGACTGCAGCCCCTTGTGTCCAGAGCACCTTAGTGGAAACCTGGAAGCTGGTGGATTAGAACCTGAAGCCTTGTGGAACCAAGTCCAATTCCTTAACAGCAAGGCTGAGGAAATATTGATTATGATTTTTTTTTTTGTTTTGTTTTTTAGCTTTAGATTTTTTGGCGCTAGGGGGATTCGAAACCAAGGGACTTGTGGACCCATGTCTGCTTCCTTAACCATTAGGCCACCAATTGCCGCAAAACATCCCCCGCGAGTTATTTTGTATTTTCAATATATCAGACTACTTTTGAACGTAATTATTATTATATTATATTTATGAGTTTGAACAAGTAAATTACTAGTTTTTCAAAGGTAGATAGATATTGCATAGATATAAGTGAATCAAGTATCAATTGCTGCTGAGAAACAAATAAAACTCATATCTGAGGCTACATTATTTTATAACCTATAATATTTTATAGGAGACACAGAGGCTCCAGTCCAGGCCTGGGCAATTATTTAGACTCGTGGGCCACAGGTGCTACTAGAATTTGGGTCACGGTACAGATCAGGATCAGAAAAAAGATTAATGATGAGTGAAGTATTGAATAAAGGCCAAATGCTTTAAGCTTCTTTGAGGCCATCTATTGGGGAAATGCTGGTTCTGCAGGGAAACAGTAGAAGGATAACGATAATATAAATTAAGAATATAATTTGGACAAGTTTATCGGGCCTGGATTAAAATGCCAAAGGGGCCGCATCTGGCCCCCGGGCCTTAGTTTTCCCAGGTCTGCTCTAGCCAGTATCATCAGATCCTTTTATTGTGCCTTTATGTTTTTAACTTTTTTTTTTTTTCTAATGGAAAGTTAATATGTAAAGTCCCTTTTCGTGTCATCACAGGTTTTTGCCCTGACGAGTCTTCCTCCCAGAATTCCACGGCCATCGATGTGAACGCTCTCATCGACAGCACAGAAACCGAGGACACAGATCCTTGGGAGGAACTTGCTGAGAGATTTTTGACTCAAAAGACCTTTGAGAAGCTTTTGGCACGTTCTTTTGCAACCTTAGTGGAGTATATTGCTGATATGTGGGATGAGTGAAAATCTCAAAGAATTTGAAGGCGAGCGGTCTGTTTGAAGTCAGTGGTTCTCTGAGTCCAAAGAATTGTTTCTGTGTCTTCAACGTCTATGTGGATCTCACGTGGAATGACCAAGGGGACGCTACACTACATATTAAAAGTATTTCCTACTTTCTGATTCGTGTAGGAGACGTGAGACAGAGTGAAATAAAATATCCATTGTTAACTTTTCGTGACTTTTTATTAGTGTATAGTTCACGGGTCAGTATTTATAGTACATTTGATAGCACAACTGTTAAGTACATTTTTTCTTAGGCTTGTGCAGGGTGTTGGTTAAAAACGACCCAGACTTGCAGCTGTCTCTTATACACATC
>JAFBJS010000397.1:136065-182423 GCA_016785265.1 Paraplagusia blochii
AAACTAAGGCCCGTGGGCCAGATGCGGCCCGTTTGGCGTTTTAATTTGGCCCACCAACTTGTCCAAATTATACTTTTAATGTATATTATCGTTATCCTTCTGCCTTTTCCCTGCAAAGCATGTGACTGGCCCGTGACTCAAATGTTAGTACCACATGTGGCCCACGAGACAAAAATAATTGCCCAGGCATTATGTACAGTATTGAGGTACGTAAGTAAGGTAGTGTCAGAAATATTGCATAGAAAAAAATATTGCACTTAAACAAATAACCCACAGAAAGTGGGTTATTTGTGTCATGTTAAACACATAAAAAAATCAGAAAAATCTAAAAATTACCCGTGATTTCAGTTTTATTATTATCACAATTCTCTGTTAATTTTAATAGGTATTCAACACCCATAACATCTTCCTGCCCTTTGTTTTAAGGAGTGGTAGAATATTGTTATTAGGGGTGTGCAAATTAATCATTTTGGATCGATTTGGATGGAACTGAACCGAATCGGATCGAACTGGATCGATCGTTTAATATTTCTTATGAATCGTTCCTGAATCAGATCGTAGCCTGTGAATCAAGATATGAATCGGATCGTTATTTGAGTGAATCGTCACACCCCTAATATACAGTATATATATATTAGGGATGTGCAAATTAATCGTTTTTGGATCGTTTTGGATCCAACTGAATCGAATCGGATTGAACTGGATTGATCGCTTGATATTTTTTATTTATTGTTCCTGAATCGGATCGTAGCCTGTGATTCGAGATATGAATTGGATCGTTATGTGAGTGAATCGTCACACCCCTAATTTTTATACACATGATACTTATCTAACATCTTTAAAAGAGATGATAGGAACATAATAACTGTATTTGAAGTAAAAGTAAAATTAGTATAAATAGACTTATTCCACTAATTTTAATCACTCCCCCTGGTGGCAAGGCCCTGGGCTGCAGCCCCTTTAACCCATTCTGTAAATCCTAGCTTCTTAATCAGAACATTTGTAAATGTATGATTCTTAAAAAGACAAATTATTATAATTATATTGTCAAGATCGGTGTACGTCCTCACAAACAATGTTATTCCAGGGAAGTATTTTGAAGATCAATAAGTGAGAATAAGTGTTATATTCTTTTTGTATTACTGTGTAATGATGGTCTCAGGCACCTCTAATTTAGTCGTTTGGACAGACAGGAAATTGAAGAAAGTCATATTTATCAGCTGGCCTCTTTAGCTAAAAATGATGTTTATTTGTAATTAATTTCATATTCTCTGTAGCTCATTGTTGCCTAATTTTACATGGTCTGTTCCTTAGGCAAAAGGAAAAATATTTCTGCTGATGAACTGGATGAATTTAAAAAGCAGGCATCTTGTCTAAATTTAACATCACCTGTTGTCTTCAGTCCAGAGAAAGGTATGGTGAAAATTAGATAACCAAGATACATTTAATATGGACTAAGTCAATGAATGAGTGTTATTTTATTTACTATTTTTATACAAAGTTTCACATATTTCGGCATTCTCTTGACATGAATGTACAACTTTTGCTTTTCAAAATAAAATCAACAGTGACAGTAATTGACATGTAAAGTTACATTTTATTACATGCCAGGTTTTTGTCCCGATGAGTCTTCCTCTCAGAATCCAGAGGCCTTCGATCTGAACTCTCTCATTGCCAGCATGGACTCCGGTAACTCAGATGCCTTGGAGAAATTTTTTGAGAAATTTATGAATAGTGAATCCTTAACGGATATTTTTAGCCGGATTATGACAAGTGCAAGTGAGTGGGTGGGCGGAATGGAAATGTTGCAATGATGAAAATCTGAAAATGTGTGATTGATAGGGATTTGTTTGACTGATCCCAAATGGCCAAACTCGGTGACTCTCTGAGTCTGAAGAATTGTTATTTAAAGGATTTCCTACTTTGTGATACATGTAGTGAAAGTAAGAAATCATCGTAAAAATCATACAATAAAAAAATCTATTGTTTATTTGACGGATGTTGCTTTTTTACTTACTTTACTAACTATGCCTAACACATACTTAGGAAACAGCATTTGTAAACAGTTTTCTCTCAGCTTGTCACCACTGAACCTCACTGATTCACACGAGAGACAATTCCGAGTTCCGGTTAGCCCCTTAAAACAGACCTAGGCAATCTAAGGCCTGGGGGCCACATGCGGCCCATTGGACCCTGCAATAGGGCCCACCAAACTTTGTTAGTTAAAAAAAATTCTGTCCAATTAACTATTAATCTCTATCAGTGGTGGGCCATCAAGGCCAGCAAAGCCTTCTCTGCTGGCCTAAACATACTAAAAAAGACAAATTTATTCATAAATATTTTTAGACAAAAATTTTATTTATTTTTTCAATTGTATTATTTTGTTCATATAAAAAACATTTTTACATTTAAAAAGTTGGATAGAAATTTTCATATTTCAGCAAGCTAGTGTTGTCAGTTTCCATGATATTTCCCAGAGCCTTCAGAATCATGAAGAATCAGAATCATTCACTCTAAGTGAATGGACACAGCCCGTTTAATTGACAGCGCTCAGACCAATCATCTTGCGATATTGCGACCTCAGGGCCTTCTAGCTGGCCCTATGTAGAAGGCAACACGTACGTGTCTCATGATTGGATTTTCCCGGGTGTCTGACAACGTCATGATCTCCGATCTCCGTACAGATCCACGTTGTTGGGTAAGTGTTTGTATTTTTCAATAGTTTTAGTCATTAAACCAACAACAAAGTTAAATGTGGGAGTGGGAGAAATCGGACTTCTCTGAAGGTCTAAAGAACAATTGACATGTTTGGGACTGCACTTATCTGACTTTGACTTCCTGTGGGCAAATGTGCCGGTTTATAGGATTTTTTCAAATGTCGCTTTAAATGCTCTGGAAATTAAGTGTTGCTTGATGAGCCTATATTAAGGATGATATAACGTATATATGTGGACTCCACTCTACTGACCTTGGTGCCTCTCACTTGTGTAAACAACAAATCAGAACCAGGCCCTGACGGGGTCTGAACATATTCTTATCAATGCTGTACACTGACATGTAAAGCAGTGTGATCGCCTCAGTGTGGCAGATTCATGATGACGCTTCTTCACGTCGCTGCGACGGTGCTCACTCTTCTGTCTGTGGGACATTCAGCTCCTGTTCCAGACTGTGAGAGTTTGACTAAACCCATAGAGATAAAGGGAAGAGAGCAGGTAGGACGTTCATTCATCTCACTCATCTCCTCCTGCAGCCTTGATTCCACACTTCATTGCTAATCCACAAATCTGTTAAATTCCAAATTGTTTGACTGAGGTGAATGTTTCAGCTGCTGGGGACGTGGACGTACATAGCTGAGAGCTCAGCATTGAATGGATCAGAGGTCCTGACAAAAGAACTTGTGGACACGGTATGGGGAAAGATCACAGCCGCAGAGGAGAGTGATGTTGTCCATATGTATCAAGTGCAAAAAGGGTAAATGTGTCCCTCTATTCAAAGATTGTATCTATTTTGTGTGTTAATATTTATTTTGATTTGACATGTTGGTATTTTTCCATTAGTATGGGGGCATGCTATGCAATGAGAGCAAATCTGACCTTAGCAAACAACGCTATCTCCATGAGTAAGTATCATTGCACAACCATTTCTAGACTTTGTCTAACCTTGCACTTTGATTAACAGCTTAACAGAAATCTGCATCAATCCTCAGCAAAACCTTTCAATTCTTCGGACGTCCTGTTGAAAACCAGCTGTCCCGACTGTCTGGTGTTCTTCTCAAGACACAGCATTAGAGGAAGTCCTCGTCTTGTTCTACAGCTCCTTAGTAAGATTAGTTTATTACCTGTATATTGTATTGAATACATGTCTTTGCATGGTGACAGTAATGGCCCAGTGGTTGAGGAAGCACATTTGGGTTCGCAAGGCTTCAGGTTTGAGTCCACCAGGTGGCAAAGTACCAGTGGGGTTCCCCACCCACATGATCAACAGTATGGTGCAGTGAGATTTGGGTGGCAGTCGTGGAGACTGCTGTCCAAAAGGAAGGGTTATATAAAAGGAGCTGTTTTATTTGAGTGATAGTTGGTGACCACTAATGGATGAAGATGATTTTTTCTACTTTCTATATTATTCTCTGCAACTTATCGATGCCTCTTTTTACGCCGTCTGTTCCACAGGCAGAAGAAAAAATGTTTCTGCTGATGTGCTGGAAGAATTTAAGAAGCAGACAACTTGCCTAAATTTAACATCACATTTTCACGTCTTCAATCCAGAAAAAGGTACAGAAGAAATATATCAATATCCAAGATACATTAACTATATTTTATATAAGTATTTCTGTATAATTGGTATATAAAATTTATACAGTGATGAGCAACTATTTGTTGAACTCCAGGAGGAAATTGGTGGTATTACAGTTGTTACAGTTACTACAGCATCAGTTGACATCAATATTATGAATATATAAATATAAAAAGACAATATATTCATGATTAAAAAGTACAATTAAGGAGGATTAGTACTTTTGAAATTAATTGTCTGACAGATAAAAAATATTATTTTATTTTGTCCCCCTGGACTGTAAATATATATAATCAGATTACATTTTATTACAGGTTTTTGCCCCGACGAGTCTTCTTCTGAGAATCCAGAGGCTGTTGATCTGAACCCTCTCATTGAAGACATTGATACTGGGAGCACAGGGGCTTTGAATAGATTTTTTGAGAAAATACTTTTTCAAGCTCTTTCTGAATTAGTAGAAAAAATTTTCAGCCGTGCCAGTGAGTAGGTAAGCTCAGTGGACATGGTAATAATAAAGTCCAAAGACCTTTAACGGGTTCTTTTGAATACAGAACCCAGGGAAACCAAACTTGGTGGCTCTTAAGTATTTCTTACACTGTGGTAAATGTTGTGAATGTAAGATTTAGCCTCAAATAATAAAATATATCCACTGCTGTGATGCCTGTTGCTTTGGTATTGGCACTTTGCTGAACAAAAATATGTCAAGATATTTTAATTATTTATCATAAATTATAATGGTCCATAGAAAGGTTTATCTTTTCGCCCTTAAATGATGATTTACACACTGTTTTAATGTGACCTGGCTTTACTTCCTGGTGTCGCCGTATTGGAGCGCGCTCTCAGAGAACAGGGAATCTTAAAAGGAAGGGAATCGAACCGAGAAAAAACTATCAAATGTGACTGCAGATACAACAGTTGACCTATAATTACTACTTTTAGTATGTTTATTTACGAGTAAGTCTTTTTTCCTGTCAACGCCAAGTGTAACGGTCGCCCGCCTCTTACTACGTAGCCATTCGCATTTCCGCAGTTGAAATGACCGCGTTCATATTTGCTGTGCGCCTGCATTATGGACGGTACGGTAAAAACGTTTTTACCGGGCCGGCAGCGTGACCTCACTCACATCCGGTTTTCAAAATAAAACCGTAGCGAAACGTAACACCTGCGAACATCTATTTGAAGACTTTACCGTCAAGCCACCAGATTTCAATATAAAACAAGCATTTAATGAATAATACAGAAACTAAAGAAATAGGAATAAATACATTATTATATAGAGTAACCAAACAACGTTATGAAACTCAAAACATACTACAGACTCCAACTCTTCTAAGAACATGATGTGGCATTTATATATTACTGTAAATACAACCCAACACCTATTTTAAAGAGTATTAATAAACGAAACGGCAGTGAAGGTAGTGATATTTTACTTTTATATCAAGCAACGTTTTTTTCTCAGCTTCTATCAAATGTTGACTTTTCTCAATTCAATTATTCAATTTCAATTTCAATTATTTGTCACTGTTGTATTGCGATTTATCGTCGGCATTGACATCAGTGATGATTTTATTGTGAATCAAACACAAACGTAAGGTAACGGTAGTACGTAGTATAAACGCGCAAGCTAAAACAAGTCGATGTTTTCGAAAGTGCAATCTGACGCTGGTGTGACTGCAGTGGATTCCGGCAGTTTTGAAACAGACGTACTCGGCCGCCCTGGATATTCTAACGCTACAAAGCCAGCGCCAGCCGTTATTAAAGAGTTGAAACAAGCTAAAAAAAAATCCTGACGAGTTACACAAGCAGCTCGCTGTTTTAGTTGGGCTTTTGCCTTGTTGTAAAAGTTGTCAACGGCAGTAGTGTTGGCGGCGGTGAAACAGTGAGGCCTACAGTGGAGGAGACTGCAGGTGTAGAGCCCACAGCCGGCTGCCGAGGAGTGGAGGGACTCAAACGGCATCTAAAGACACCAAACACCCATTGAAACATGTCTGCCCAGGCGCAGATGCGAGCCATGTTGGACCAACTCATGGGAACGGGGAGAGACGGTGAGTTTGGCTAAAACTGGGTCAGTACTCAGAGTTGTTGCTAATGTTAGCCACAGTTAGCTCAGCGGTGCCTCACAGTGACAGGGAACCATGCTGCACAACCAGAGCTGACATGAGGGCATTTTACCATCTGTTGGTAACTTTATGGGTTTAAGTTATGTGATTAGGTTCAGCAGTCAAATCTGTGTTAATTCATAGTAGCATGTAACCCGTTTCTGGGTTTAGTGGTTGTCTTATACATAAGATGTATGAAAAAAGTGTCATGTTTGATATAAGGTGGTAGATTATTATATCATAACATTTATAATTCGTTATTTTAACAAATCGATCTTTTTTTTATTTTTTTTCATTGACGACAAGTTGCATATACTGTACAACAAATACAATTTACCGTTACACATTATAAGCATGGATGTCCTTTTTTTAGTCATAGAAATAAATGTAAAAAATCAAAATGCACACAACTAAAACACAACAGAAATATAGCAAAACCAAAGAAAACATTAACTTTCATGGAGTGGTGTTCAGTTACTGCGAAATACTGCTTGTTATTTAAAAAAAAATACATAATCCAAATCTAAGTTGTGTTATATATGTTGCTATATATCTGTCCACTCTATTGTGAAACGAATAAATCTCTTTTGTAATCAATATCTGCTGTTAAACTTTCTACTTTCTATCCAGTTAGTAGTTGGGGTGACATATTGAGTTTTTAACATTTTTATTCTGGTAATTAGGAATGAATCAGCATGAGTGCAGTATGTGTGGCATAATTTTTTTTGATTTTCTAAAACCTTAAACCACCAACCAAAACACACCCCATATAATACTTACAGTTGCATTGCATTTTCCATTCGCAAAAACTTCTCCATCACTGTCACTTCTTCGTCTTACTGTCACTTGCTGTTACGGTCACTGTCGTGAGGCCCGCAGCTGCCAACTACTGGAATAGAAGAGTATTACATTATCTGCCACACTTTAATTATGGTTCATTAGGTGATATTAGATAATTTCCCACAGCACACCTGACAATCTCTCAAGGCACACTAGGTACCGAAGGTGACTGAAGTATGCAATGTATGAAGTATGCACAGTTGGTCATTATTGTGGTCTGATATTGGTCATTGTGTCCTGCATTGGCTCTAACAGGAGACACCATGAGGCAACGAATCAAGTTCACAGACGACCAGGTCTGCAAGAGTCACCTTCTGGATTCATGTCCTCACGATATCCTATCAGGCACCGTGAGTATCCAATGTATCTAAATGTATACTATGTGTTTACCATAGACCAACTATAACAACTGCCCGAGGTTGTTCCCAGATTTGCTCAGATGGATTTGGAAGTAACATACGTTACAAACACATCTATGCAAAATGAAAAATTTCATATCCTGGTCTTTAACATTTGGATTTGATGACAAAAATATAATTGTTTACCAGTTTTGGCAGCTGAATTACTGACCCTAGCTGATAAAGATGGCACAAAATGAAACATTCAAGTATTTACTTCTATTATAATATTGATATTTTATGTTTTTATTTCAGTGTTTGTATTATTTGTTCAAATATATACTCAGTATAATGTAAGGATTTTGGTTTCATTACAGTGTCTATATGTGCAGTTCTAAAGCACTTACATTAGTGGTGCTTTATTATTTATAATGTTTTTGATGTTATGTATGTTTTATAACATGTTAAAGTGGACTTGGTTAGTTGGGTATAAAAATTAAGTCCAATAATTGCCAAAACAACCAAGGTATTGCTATTGAAAACCCCTGATATAACAATCCAGTCAATCCTGCTTTGTAACTGATTCTAATGTACCATAAAAAAACCTTGTTGTTTGGCTGATTTTACTAAATAACTTTGTTCTAGGGATAAATTACCAAATCTTACATTTTTTTGTTGTGTGCCACTTGTGTGTGTTCATTTATTTATTTATTGTAACATGTGAATAGGGCTGCATGGTGTGGTGGTTTGGAGATATTGTTACATTCTCCTTTTTGATAGCTCTGTCATTTCAACACCATCAGTCAGTGCTGGATGTTTGTTTGATTCACGCAGAGAATGGACCTGGGGGAATGTGTGAAAGTCCACGACCTGGCCCTCAGAGCAGACTTCGAGATTGCCTCCAAAGAGAAGGAATTCTTTTTTGAACTTGATGTGAGTGACACAGAAAGCTGGTGTTGTCTGGGACAATGTATCCTGGGGTCTGATTTGGTCGAGGTCTGAATTAATTTTTCCTATAAGAAATAATTCAATAAAAAGCCGCGCTGGTCGTAGGTCTGTTGAATTCTGAAGGCAGGCGGTTTGGCTTGACTCGCCTGAATGCTCTCTCGCTTGACGCGGGCTAATTGAAAGCTGAAATTCGGTCGAAGGTGAAGGCAAATTTTTTTTTTTTGAAAATTTTGGTCAAGGGCTGAGGCACCACTGTATTTGTGTGGACTTTCATCTGCTTTAACTCCCACACGGCCTGGGGATATAGTGATGTTGACAGAGAAAAAAAGGTTCAATGGATTTGTAGCTGAGAAGGACGGAGGAGGTTGTTTCCTGCAAAACAATCTTATTGTTACAATTTTTCACAATAAAGTGGCTAATTATCTTTTGGATTTTAAGATGTTGAATAAATGGTGCATTCAAATAAGCAATATACATCCTGTGTCAATATTATCTCTTTTATTGAACTACAAAACAATTATTTACCACAAGCAGGACTTAAGTATTTTTGTGGTTTAAAAACCTTTTGTGTGTTGGTTTTGGGTTTTTTTTCCATCACTAGGCTGCTGAACATCTTCAGTCTTTTATTGCCGACTGCGACCGCAGAACTGAGCTGGCCAAGAAAAGACTGGCTGAAACACAGGATGAGATCAGCACTGAAGTGGCTGCAAAGGTAAAAACTCTCACTGAATCAGACTTTTGTTTGTGTTCATTTGTTAATCAGATGATTGAATCACTAAAACATGTTGTAGCTCATTCCTCTCTGGAACTGAACCATTGTATCTTGAGTCATTTAAGGTTATCGTCAACCTTTCTTTTTTTGTTTGTTGATGTTTCTCTCTGCTATGAAAAGGCCGAGCGTGTCCATGAGTTGAATGAAGAGATTGGGAAACTGTTGGCTAAAGCCGAGCAGCTCGGAGGAGAGGGCAACGTAGACGAAGCCCAGCAAGTGCTGGAAAAGGTGGAGAAGACCCGGGCTCTGAAGAAGGAAGCAGAGGTATCTTTCTTTAGTCCCTGCAACAACCGGGTGTTTTTTTTTTTTTAAATCTAATACATGACTAAAAAGTGAGGAAACACCAGCTTGAGAATTTGAAACTATTAGGTTATTCAGATTTAGACAAACAAAAGTTATTAAACAGTCTTTCCTTATGAACTTAAACTCTTGTTTCTGCAGGATGTGTATAGAAATTCAATGCCAGCATCCAGCTTTCAGCAGCAAAAACTACGCGTATGCGAGGTGTGCTCCGCCTACCTGGGTCTGCACGACAATGATCGAAGACTGGCCGACCACTTTGGGGGAAAGCTACACCTTGGCTTTATTGAAATTCGTGAGAAGCTGGACAAGCTAAGAGTAAGAGGTTAAAGTCAGAGAAGAACAACTTCATTATTCAGTGTTTGCAGCAAGGACATTTTCATCCATTTTCTTTTTTTTTTTTTTTTTTTTTTTTTTGTTTTGTATTTGTTTTTTTTTTTTTGATTGCAGAAAGCGGTTGTAGAAAAACAAGAAAAAATGCGAGTAAGAAGACGCGAGGAACGAGAGCGCGACTTTGAAAAGGAGCGACAATGGGAGGTGGACCGGGAGAGAGAGTGGGAAAGAGAGAGGGAGCGAGAACGGGAGAGGGAACGCAGGAGGTAAGAGAAGTTTCTAGTAGAATTTAGTGGAAAAGATTAAATCAAATACAGTATATCTCAAGAGCTTAATAACCATTCAAATGTCCTCAAAAGCTTTAAAGACTGAGCCAAACTTCTGATAGAAGAGTCAGAGTCCTTGTCTCTCTCAACAGTCTCCGACTGTATTTGTCTGGTCTTTATGGGCCTTTACCTATAACCAGGGAAATGAATAAGTAAAAAAAGTAAAAACAATATTATTTATTATTACTAATAATAAACTAACTTTGTCAACTGATACCTCCAGCAATGCCAGTGTTTGTCAATACTGTATATCTAAAAGCTTCAACTTTTCCTGTCTCTTATTGCAGGTCCAGATCTAGAAGTGGGGACCGTTACAGGTGTGTATATGGACAAACATACTCATCTGTAGGCAACAGAACAAAAACCTAATATTTGTACTGGTTTCTAGTCGAGGCCCTAGAACTGACATGACTAGAAAGTACTTCTTTGCTAATTGTCTTCTTGCTAAAAATATTGTTGGTTTCTTCACTTGTTCTTCCAAGTTCCAGTAGAGATGGAGGAAGTTCCACTTCTCACCATTCCAGGCGCCATCGCTCGTCTCATTCCAGAGAAGAAGGTGGAGATAGAGACAGAGACAGAGACAGAGAGAGGAAGCACCGACACAAGGACAGACATCGCTCACGGTCTCACTCCCACAGGCACAAGAGGAAGAGGTGAAGCTTTTCTCCCTTTACCTAAAGTGAGCTCCATGCTCCAGGACAGAGGTGTCCACACTTTTGTGGCCAGGGAACTGCTGTCTAAATGATCTGGCTGAAGTGATCCACCTAACTCTGAACATTTCAAATACATTATTTCACTTACATAAACTCAGTTTACCTTCTTATCTAACGGCACTACCTATGCGATCGCTCTATTGGTCACCCCTGCTTATGTCATTTTTAATAATAATTTGTCTGTATAAGCAACAGTTCATCAAGCTCATTTCTGATTATTTTGGTCTTTTTATTGTTTCCATCTTAATTCATCTACAGGTCGCCCAGAGACAGATCCTCACACACCCATGATAAAGAGCGCTCAGTGTCCCAGGAGAGGTTTAGAGAAGTCGCAGGAGATGGATGGCGTGAAGACAGGGCTGAGTGTGAAAACTGGGAAGACAGAGGAAGGTCCACTTCGCCCGACACAGGCAGGGGAAGGGAGCAAGGACAATCACCGTTGGTTGACCGCAACCAACGTTCTAGTTCAGAAGAGCGGGAATCTGGGGAGATCTAGAGAGGACAGGAAGTCTCCTCTGTCTTTGATTTGGATCTATTGGTCAAAGATAGGAGCATGTTGGTAAAGCTGCGAGGGAGCGTGTGTGTGTGTCTGCGTGTGTGTCTCTGCATGCTTGTGTGCAGGTGGGCCGGGATCAGCTTCTTATGTGTTGTCGATGAAACACAAATGCTTTTTGGTGGCGGTTTAAGCAAACACCAAACCAGAAATTGTAAGAATAAGGTTTACTGGAGAAAAAATACTCAGATATTTTTTTTTAGCATCTTCTCAGTCCCATGTACATTATAAGAGGTTATCCAAATCAATACTTCATAGTCTGTTTTATCATAAAACTCTTTTTTTATTTGTTTCAATATTATGTTTTTTTATGAGTTTTTTTTCTGTCAGCTTTAGTTGCTGTGGGATTTTTGTTTCTGCAGCTCTGACTGTTGCATCACCTTTACACTGGTTTCTGAAATGGGCTCTGAGTGATGGAAGACATCTGCCATGTCTTTGTTTCTTATATCCCCTGCCATTTGACCATCACTGTCTCACATGGGAAGTTGGATTGACATCCTTGTGTGTGACTTAAGGGATAAAGCTCTACTGACAAAGTAACTCATGACTCAGTAACCATACTCTCCTAATCATCTCTTGGTTCATAACATGTGAAGGAACGTGCATTGTGTACATACCTATAAACCCGTGGCTTAAACCTCCAAGGCCTGTGTCCTGCTTGTTGTCATGAAACGCAGTATGTACTTTTTATGGTACTGGTGTCATGAATAAAATGTTATATATTATATACAATTGCATGTTGTTGTGTGTTATTATGGATCATTCTTCAATAGACTGGTGTGTAATGTAACCTTTAATGCTCAGATTCACATTAGCCACACAAGGAGGTTATAAATATTGCAATAAGAGCATTTGATTTTTAATTATGATATTCCTGGATGAGTTCTTATATATCTAGGTATAAACTGATATTGTAAAATCCTCTATAAATTGCTCTGGATAAAAGCATCTGCTAAACGCGTAAAAAAGCTTAAACTGTATTGATAGATTGATTTCTAGTGAGTTTAAGTATAAACATATCCATCTATTTACGTACCTACTCGACGTTTCTAAAAGCCCCACTTGTATGTTTCACTTATATAAAATGATTATTAAATGTAAATGAAAGGCAAATTCAGTTTCCCGGGCCTAGCAAATGTTTAACGTCTCTCTAAGCCAAATACGTATGTACCTTATTCTCTATAGGTGTGCGTAAATCTACAACAAAATGCATAACACAGTTAATGTTCCCCTCTGCTATCAGGTAAGTGAAGAAGTTAATTTTTTGCTTCTCACCACACAGCGAAGTTCAGGGATGCACTACTCGTGTCTGCCTCTAGAGGGCGGAATGCAACCGGATGTGAACGAAAGACGCCATGACGTCATGACGTAAAGACGTCTGTTTAGAAAACAGGCGCGAGGGAAGTTTGGATGTCCGAAACAGATACACAGATGTTTTGTGTAATATTGTTAAATTCGCAGAATGTCGGTATTAAAACCATTCAATAAACTCCCTGGTTTGAACACAGCGACCATTTTGGTGAGTCAACTGTTCCATACAGCTTGTTCTTTGTTTGTTTCTTAGGTTCTCTCTTGTGTTTGAATGTTTTAGAAGGTTTAGCATTCGTTTATGTATATTGTTAGATTCATAAAAGCGACACACAGACGGAACAACTGTAGTTGTGTAGGGGACTTAGTTGTGTTTACGGACTGAAACGTCACATTTAACCTGCTCACGTAGAGTATTGATGCAAGTTAAAATACATCTTTATCCTGTAGCTGGTGGAGAACGAGGAGCAGTTCCAGCAGAGTTTAGCAGAAGCTATGGTTGAGAAGGAGAAGGACGTCACGATCAATGTGTGAGTTGCTTTGTTCGATTTTTTTATGATAAGTATAAACGTCCGTGTTAGTCATCGAACCACGGTGTAATGTCATTAATGAAAAAGCCCACATTCAACTAATGCACTACTTCTTTCTAAACACTAGGGGGCAACATCTCACTGTATTAAACCTTTAATAATAGGTGCATTTTGATTACATGATTCATATGAAGCCCTTAATTTACTAAAATCCTTCAGAAAACCCAAGAAAATAAATGATGTTTGTCTCTTACAAATTTGCTATAACATCAGTTGTCATTTATTCAAACCAATCATAACTGGACTCATTGTCATGATGTTTTCTTCCACCAGGAGATTGGCCAAGTATCTTCCTCTGCCCATAGAGAATGAGGAGACACGACCAAGGATTGATCTGGTTGTATTTATCATTAACCTGACCTCAGAACTAAGGTAGTTAACATTTCTTGAATGGTTTGTTGTTGTTTTCTTCTTCTGACCAAATTTTCTCACGTGATATTTATCTTTTATTTATTTAATTTTAATTTATCTTCCTTTATTTGGGACCAGATGGATAACATTTTTTTATTTGCACGTCAAGACTTAAGTTATTTAAGTTATACAAAAGTACATGTATTACTGAGTATTACCAACATTATATTTTATTCTTCCTCTTAGTTTGAAGTCAGCAGAAACATCACTGAAATTCCTGGATCCTTGTTATTTTCTTGGAAAGGTTTGCTTCATGGTCATCAAAGGTACAGAAATAATACCCAAAGGTATCTTTTTTTTATTATTTTATTTCTGAGTAACTTGAATCCTGAAGCCAGTATTTAAAAAAAATTACAAAAAAAATGTAAACTTAACCATGGCCCTGGATTCATTGAAGTTACCCATAGGGACAAAGCAAGACGATAGTGACATTTATTCTGAATTATGTCACAATAGAAAATTGAAAAAAAAAAACACAACAGAAGTTAATCATGCTCTCAATCTGCTCTGTCTGACACATTTTTTATTTTATTTTTGTCTCTTGTAGCCCGTGTCAGCTCCGTGCCTGTGGAGCGTCTGGACGCTGTCCGGAAACTGGCTGCTTCTAAACACAGCCCTCTTCTCTTTGCAGAGGATCAGGTTGGTGACAAGTCGAGTGGAAACTGTAGAGAATTATTTATTTTATCAACAAACAGACACGGATCGTCTGTTGAAGGTGATGAGTTGGTTTACACGAAACATTAAAAAGTCTGTGCAGGGATTTGAGAGATTGAGAGATTTGTTTTTATTCCTGGCCTGGTTGGAGTCATGGGTTTGATTCTCAGAGGAATTGCGTGCTTAAATTAAAAGTTATAAAAATCAGTCAACTTAGAATCAAATTTCTGTAAGTGTAAAGTTAATGTTCGGTTATTTATACAGTATCACATTGATTAAATTAGTAAGAGCTTAAAATTCTATAAAGTTTTGTCCCCCAATACCACTATATGGAGTTTTTTGGCCAAAACTGAAGCTTATGTCTCAGAACCTTATGTGCGACTTCAGCAAATGTGTCAAAACTCAAATTTTGTGATATCGGATTTTTATTATCAATGATATCACATAATTGTGTTCATGTAACCCCAGTAATATTGGTCGGTTGATCTATAATGATAATTAATAATAGACACACTGTCTATGTTGTTTTTGACTTTACAGAGAGCAATGTCAGTAGCCGAGGTTTTAGTTTAGTTTTATCTTATGTTTTGTTTGATTTATCAATATTTATGGAATAAAAATCTCAAAAACTAGCAGCATTCAACAGGCTTCAACATTTAAAACAGCAGAATGCCTCGAAACATCCAAACATGTTTTCCGGATTCTGTCTGGTTCTGTTTTGGTTGCGGTGTAATTAATGTCCTTCTGCCGCTGGATCTTGACATTACTGCTCCCTGTTGGTGAACTTGGAAGACTAATGATGGCGATACACCCTGTTAAACTGCAAATGTTTACGTATGCAGTGCATATTTCTATCTCGTTTTAAAAAAAAACAACTCTGTGTCTCGTCCCCCCAGACACCAGATGGTGTGACCATGGCTTCAGACAGGCTGATGACCATCTTAAAGGTGTCTGCAGGGCTGGTTCCCATGGCTACAGCCCTCTACCTGTCGTCTCTGACTCGATGCACCGTGCCGTCGGACATGGGCCAGCCGAGCTTTAATTAGTCCCACCAGCTTTTCTGCATTAGTTTTCAATTCCTGTATTTAGTGTTTATTTTTATTCCTGTGATAAGATGAATAGATGAATTCCTCCTTGTAAGATGTGTAACATAAAGGACAACCCTCCCACCGCTAAGTTACCGCTGAGGTGCCCTGAGCATGGTATGGTCCCCACACACTGCTCCCCGGGGACACAAAAGCTGCCCACTGCTCACTTTGGTGATGGGTTAAATTCAGAGGTCACGATTATGCTGTCACTTATTAGGAAGATGGTTGTCATTTCTCCAGAAACGTGTAAATAATAAAGGATGTTGCCTGCTTTTGTATGCGCTGCCTTTTCTTTTCTTCTTTCTCTAATACTATAGCGTTTAGCAAGTCTTATGAAGAATCCCCAACCTGGCAACCCATCTGCAGCAATAAAGCTCCACCAAGGCTGGAAGGACCTGTTTGTTGAACTGTAGCACAAACCAGTGATGTGTGTCGACGTTTAATTTGTTAAATTTGACGAGAGGGATCAACTTTTTTTTTTTTTTTATGAGCTGCAAATTAATAGCGGCAGTTAGTGGCCTAGTGGTTAAGGATGCGGACTTGGGTCTGCATGGCAAGGTTCGAATTCCCCTACCTTCAAGTTACTGATGAAGTGCCCTGAGCATGGTATCGTCCCCATACACTGGGATTCATACGAATCACAATGTCACAATGACAAAAAAGTAATAAAGTTAAAAAAAAATCATTTTTAATCTTAAAATTAGAAACTTCAAAAAAACTGTCACAAAAACTACTAAATGGAAGAAAATCTTGAATTCATGTTGTTGCTGACATACATATTGCCTTTCCTCAAATGAGTCACGCGTGTACACTTCCTCCGCCCGAGGTGTTTTCTGAAAAGGCAGCTCAGGTGACACAATGTATCTCTTTAACAATCAACAATCCAAAGACCAATTCATAGATGGATCATGGGATATATGAGGAACACAACAGAGAAAAGTAGCTGGAACTAATGAAGATAACACACAACCTCCACCATTTTTTTTCGTAGGATATAACATTTCATGTCATATCAGATTCAGGAAAGTGTGACCTCCCTTATGGAAGTGGAAGAGGTGGTGGTGCGGGTGGTGGCGGAGGTGTGTGACTGGAGCTCCTGTGCCTGATGTCACGTCTGCTTTTGCTCTTTAACTGCACACAATTGACCCTGGCTCTATTATTAGGTTATCTCTCTGGCAGATGCCTCTTGAAACAAGTTGAGCAAACAGCATCATGGCATGGAGTCAAAGTGGAAGGACGACCAGGACGTGGTGGAACTGGACAGTGTCAGCGATAACGGCGCTATCTGGCAACCTCGCTGCTTTTTCACGTTACCGCTGGCAAGTCAGCCAAACCAAACAGTATCTTCTTTCCTCTTGGCAAGTGAACAGTTGTTGTCAAGATTTTGGTTTAGCCTCTGATGTCAACTGCCAGGACCCTGAATCAGTGTTGGGCAAGTTACTTTAAAAAGTAACTAATTACTTTACTAGTTACTGCTCTGAAAAAAGTAACTAGTTACATTACTAGTTACTAAATCATAGAAGTAACAAATAACTAGATACTTTACTTTAAAAACACATTAAAAAAAGTTTAGTGTTAATGAAATGTAGTGATACAATAAAAACAAAATAGATGTTTAGACATTTTGACAGGAGTCTTTATTGTAACCTCAACTTGCCTCTTGTCGTCCTCTTGCTTGTGGGTGTGTGCTGCTGTACCGCGTCACCTGTGTGTGTGAGACAGTTTATTTCCCTATAAGGCAAGAAGACCCGCCCAGGTCTCTTTCTGATTGGCTTAGCATGAAATGTTAACCTATGTCAACCAATCATCTCTCCTTTTCAAGGCATGGGTTCAGTTAGTGTGCACGGCCGTCTTTCACTCATGACTGTGAGAGTTACCACACACACACTGACAGGCAGCAGACAGGCTCCACTGGAGAAACCGTCCATTTGGACCACAGATAGTAACGAGTAACGAGCTCCTTTACACCACAGTAACAATAACGGCGTTACTAAATGTGAAAAGTAACGCATTACTTTATTAGTTTCCAAAAAAAGTAGTTTCGTTACGTAACGATGTTACAAGTAACACGTTAGTCCCAACACTGACCCTGATACTATTGTGCAACATGAAGCTACAAAACCATCTGGACGATTTATAGCCCCAATGAAGGAGACATTCATAAAAGCAGAGCATGTAGAATTTTTATGTGTTTGTAAACATCAGGGAGCTGAGATTTGGGATTATTAAAAATTCTGTCAGTCTTTGCAAACAATCCAGGGTTAGAACTAACTGATGATCCTGCAGTGTTGCGACTTGCAGCAGATTCATGGTGCAGTGGTTAAGTCATTGGACTGGAGTCCCCAGGGTTTCCTGTTGGAAATGCTGAGGTCCATTGAGCATGGCACCGTCCCCAATCACTACCCCGGGGCTCGGAGCTGCACACTGTTCAACTGTTAAATGCATGGGTGTTGTGGATCACAATGTCACAAAGACAAGATGTTTGCTTTCCTTCCTTTTCCCTACTTCCTCCTTTTGCAAAAAGACTTGATAGTTTTGCAAGGAAGTGGAGTGCAACGTTCTGGGTGTGTCCCCCCGGATGAGGACGAGACGCTCTGCACTGTCACGTTCACACTAATCACATGAGCATTAGAGTTGTTAGTAAACGAGCTGTCGACAGTGGTTTCAAGTGGAGTCTATTTAAACCTGTCTTATTGCGTTACATTGATACAATGTGGATACAGGGAATTGAGGCAGAGCGACTGTTAACACTGACACAGTGGGTTGTTGAAGAGCGACCAACTATTTATTTCCATGTAAATTCATGGAGATAGATGGATAGAACTTTATGATTCCCTCAGGAGAATCCTTAATGGATTTATAAGGATAAGAGGACAGAAAGACTCCTTCATCTTCATCCTCTTATCTGTTTCTGGGCCACAGGAGCATCAGTCTCCACAAACCTGAAGCCTTGAGGGTCCAAGTCGACTTCCTTAACCACTAAGCCACCACTGCTGCCCTATTTCCTGGAAAATCATTATAATAACAACAGATTAAATACAGCACATGGGGCAGTAGTGGCCTAGTGAAGGAAGTGGACAAAGGTCCAAAGGGTTCCAGGTTCAAATCCATCAGCTGCCAGGTTGCCACTGAGCAAGGCACCGTCCAAAGCTGCCCACTGTTCACTTTGGTGCTGGGTACAATGCAAAGCTCACATTTCATTGTGTACATTGTGTGGATTCAACAATGTATTTCAGCAGCACGTTGAATGAGATTTTAAGCACCTGTGTCAAACTTCAGGGTCGTGGACCAAATGTGGCCCGGCATGTCATTTTGTGTAACGAGAAACCTTGCCTAACTTTTTTTTTACATTTTATTATTTTTATATATTCTTTATTATTACAAAGCAATGCAACATAAAATAATAATAAAGTGCGCAAACAATACTTTTTATATAACTTGTTACATTCATAAAATCTCTAGTTTCAAGCTAATAAATTTCTAGTGCAAATGAAGTCATTTTATGTGCTGTTGAAAATCAGCTCAGACAAATAAAGAGATTTAAACAAATGAAATTTATTGCCAAACGTTCTACGTTTTTTATCACTACACAGTTTGATCCGAGACGATTGTTACACAACACGTCTGTTCTACGCAATTAGCAGGAGCTGCAGTTCCAGGGTGATTTCAGAACTGTTAACGTTATGCAATGAAGGCTGATCTGTCAGGTAGATCTGGGATTATAGGCAAAATCATGTGCAAAATAATTCATTTCCTGTGTATGAGTGGATCCCCAGCCTGGCTGCACAGACGTTGGACTCAGTGGCCCAGTTCTTTGTAGTTCGCAGCCATGTCACCGATAACGATGTCCATGATGCTCCTCAGGGCCTGCTGTCCAGCGGCGTCCAGCCCCGCCTTCTCCGCCATGACTTTAATCACAACATCAGAAATCACCTAAAAAAAAAAAAGAACACAATTTTGTATAAAAGGTTCAGATAGTTTAAAGTAAATGTTCTTTTTGGGTTCAACAATCTCACGTTGAAGTGTTCAAGCGGAATCTTGTGGATCTTGGCGTGGGTCTGGGACAGAGGTTTGAGGAGTTTGCCGTGATCTCCTCTCGCCTTCAGCAGCTCACCGAGCTTCTTCAGCACGGTGGCTCCGTGTTCTGAGACCTGTTTGTTGCTGCTCAAGTCGCTCTCTGCGACGTTGGCAAATTTGGGAAACAACTTCTGGGTTTCTGGCTTTTGCTTGAAGAGACTTGGAGAAAAAAAAAGAAAAAGAAAACAAGGGCATTGACTCCACCGTGTTGCTGACCTTCGCTGAGGACAGTGATACCATTAAGGAAAGAACGGGGCTTCCAGCTCAGGAAAGTCTAATCTTATCCTGTCTGAGTCACTGACCGGGTCAGAACCATGTTCCCGTTGGTCTCTAGGTCCGCCTCAATTGCCCCCCAACAACTGAGAACCTTGTCGAAGTCAGCCATGATCTTGAGGAATGACTGTAAAAATAAAAACAATGACGACAGTGGGAGAAAAGTGGGAGAAAAAAAAGAAACACTTGGAAAAAAAAAATCATATAAATGAATAAACAGTAACATCATATTAAACTAGTCTCGCTCTGCTTGCATTTGTCTTTGATTCTTCTGGCAAACGCCAAAAAAGCTTCCCTCAAGGTCATCCCATAGACCGGGGGGAGGTCGTGTCCTGGTTTGCACTCACCAGGTCTGCAGAGTGATGCAAGTGTTCAAGTCTCACACACAAGCTTTAGAACCATTCCTCTACATACACTACATTAATAACAGCAGTAGCTGCAATAGTAAATATCATTTCCCATGATGAGTTTGCATCCATCTCTGCATTCGATGATTCACAAAATAATACAAAATAATGTCAAACTATGGACAGACGTCCTCACTACACAATAATTGTCTCATTTCCTTTTAATCTATTCTGGTCAGTAACGTAGTTACGTACCTGCCGGAAAAAAATCCTAATTGATATCACTGTATTGAAAAGTCTTCGTAGCCTGAGTCGCCCCCGTCCAAGAGCTGACCTTTTATACTGCCTCCTTCTGTCCGTCCAACAACACGACAGCCCTCCCATCCGACTACCTTCCTCTCTGCACGTCCCTCTCACTCCATCTTCAATCTGGAAACCTGAGATTACGCCTAAATGTCGTCCATTATCATGGAGGCACTCGGGACATCTCTGTTTTCTCTTTAGTTTCTTTGTGCTCACCTTCTCTGAGCTCATGCTATTATGTCCACTCCAGAAAGATCTCATTTACCTCAAAGAAACACACACTCTCTGCGCTTTTGTTCGTGTTTTTGCATGTGAGCGAGTGTGTTTTTGTTTCTTCTTTGTCAAAAATGCGACCATGTCAGGGATAGACGTCTCGTGAGGCAGAGCCTCACTTTTTTTCTGGGGAAACTTTCAAACTTTTGAATTGTGGTTGGCAGCAGGGCCGTTTAATGGACAGCTGTGTTTCAGCTGGTATGCAGAGCTCTGCAGAGGGAGGTAAAAACGACCGCATCTATCAGCAGGTCAGAGTTGCCAACCATTCATAACCTCTGCAGTCACTGCTGCAGGAAGAATAGAAGCCTCAGTGACCACAGTTGGTCCTCGTTCAGGCTTCGCTCCCCTGATCTCTGCAAGAGAAACAACAGGTCGTGTTTTTGCCCTGTTCTAGTGACTGTGATTAAAAGGATTTAAAAAATAAATTAAATATATATTTATACATTTATATATATTAAAATATATATATAAATGTATGTTGAGGATTACAATATAATATTAAATTTATATATATATATTTATGTGTGTATAATAAGTTCTGAGTTAGCAGAAAAGGAGAAGTTTTGGTGAGTCAGCAGAAAAGGAGAAGTTCACAGTAGGGGCCTCCTTTCCTTTCGTCTTGTCCCTCCTTTAGGGGTTGCCACAGTAAATCAACATTTTCCATCTCTCCCTGTTCTCTGTGTCCCCAACTCCACCTCCATGTCCTCCCTCACCGCATCCATCAATCTCCTCTTTGTCTCCTACCCGGTAGCGCCATCTCTAGGATCATTTTTCTACCAACGTATCCACTGTCCCTTCTCTGAACATGTCCAAACCATCTCAATCTGTCTTCTCTCTATGGATCAAATATATTTTTTTACTATTATAAATATAATAAAGGATTTATGGGGCGGGACATAAAGGAATTATTCTTTGAGCTCATAGTAAAATCATTGGTTTCAGTTGGGATTGGTGGAAGCTCAAAATTAATTATATAAAAGAAAAGAAATTTAAAAAAAGTTTAATTTAATGTGCATTTTTTTAATTGATTGTAATTAAATTAAAACCTAAAAGAAAAAATAAACTCGCATAAAAAGTTTAACAGATTATAACTTAAATATAATTTAATTGAAATTGATATTATATTAATTTGGATTTATATTTATATGAATTTAATTTGAATTAACCTGTTATTTTAATTTCATCTTTTATTTTGTTTTTAGTTCAAATTAATTCAACACAAAGGAAAAGCAAACCATTGCTGTTCTACTGGAATAAACGAGTTTAAATAAATAAATACAATTACTTAGTTACATTAAATTGACTATTTAAATATTTTTTGTTAACTTATTGTATTATTGTAAATATAATTTAATTAAATATATGTGATTTGATGAGTTCAAATGAGTTTAACTATGCATGAATAGAACCTTAACCGTTGATGTGTCTTAGAACACTGCCACCAGGCGGATAGTCAGTGTAGGCTAGTTACAGTACTGGACTGCGTGTTCTTACAGTATGTGTCGTTACATAACAGTTTAACTGTTACAGTAACGGTCAATTCTGGCCACTGAACTAAACAAATGAACAACGGTGTGTTTTCCCGCTGCTAAAGGACAAGTAAGACACGAGGAGAGCCGAGAGCACTGACCACAGTGCCCTCTGCTGGTCAACTCTTATGACAGCTACCAGTCGGGATTAACGCAATTGGTTCAATTGGTTACAGAGGCTGGTCTCTGGCTCTGATTGGTTAGTTGTCTCGTCTCAACTCTTAGGTCTATGTATGTGTAGGTTCTCAGTCTTCCAGGGTCTTTTCACCCAAAAACAGTTACTTTTTTTATTTTTAGAACTCTAGAACTTAAATTATAATTTAACCCATCACCGTAGCGGTAACTTGGCAGCGGGCGGATTGAAACCGGTGGACTTGCGGATCAAGTCCGCTTCCTTATCCACTAGGCCACCAACTGCCCCAAAACTAGGTCACCAACTCCCCTAACTTCCAGGACAATTGGACAGATGTTTCACCTCTTGTGTTCTTGTGTCTGAAAGGTTTGAGGTTCGAGTTCACCAGTTGCCAAACTAAATCTCTGCGACACACTGTCTTTGGTGATAGGTTTTCTAAGTCCAGTAGTATGGCTGCAGTGAATAGAGAATCAGGACTTTCTTTTTTTTCTTCCTTTGGAATAAATCAACTGAGACGTTAGGGTTTGAAGCCCGACTCTTTGTAGTTTGTGTAGTTTTTAGCGCCACTCTCCTGGAGGCCTGCTGGCCAGCTGGATGCATTCCCGCCTTTTAGAGATGATTCCAACCCATCAGCTGTCAATGAAGGAGAACACTTTGAATAATTCAAAAGCACTCTGGAGGACACCTTGGAAATTGTCGCAAAAAGGTGTTGCTTTTAGGTTCTGGGATCAGACTGGAGTGGAATGGCACACTCACATTGACATGATCAGTTCTGGAGGTTGTGCTCTGCATGGATGTCTGCCATGAGTGTGATGACGTCACTGAGATGGCCACTGGCCACTGGCCTTCAACCATCTCTGAGTCTTTGGTGCAGTGGCTTCTTGGGCAGAGCTTTTTTTCATTACTGGGAAACAGCTACTGAGTGTTTGGGACTGCAGTAAATAATAGGTTCAACAGTTCCATACAAAAAACAACAAAAAAAGCAACAATGCAGAATTTACTTAGAAATAATCCAGGATCAAAATGTATTTTCCTGGTTAAAACAAGGCTCCTATAGGGGGCATAGTCCTCCTCCACTGGACCTACCTACTGAACCTCTTATAACTGTTTCCTGTTGTATTTTGTTATACTTTACAATAATTTTAAAAATGTCTTTATTCAGGTAATCTTATTATTTTAAAGGGATTTATTTTATTATTTTCATTATATAATTCTCAAATAATTTATTTAATGTGGTAGTAAACTCCAACACCAATTTTTGTAGTGTAACAAATATAGTAATTATGTAAACATGTGTGTATGAACTAATATATATGTATTTATATGTAGTAATAAATTAAAAAATACAATTTATTTTAAAATATCACCTCAAATAATTTTTCTTCCAATAAAATATTACTCGCTTTAATTCAAAATTTAAATTTTGCCTCTGTAATGCCTTTGTCTCCTTTAAGTTTTCGACTGAAATGTACGTTCGTTAATCCATTGGGACCTGCAGGACTAATGTTCGTCGCTAGAAGGCAGCACTGCGCACAGGCGCAATCGCCCTACGTTGTTGAACAGGCGAAGAAGTGACAGTTTAGGCTACAGAACCAGGTTCCATCTTTCTGCCACTGTCTCTCAACAGTTACCGCGAAAGTTTGTTTTATGAGTTCTGTGTGATGCAGGCTTTAAAGGGCGTCAGACATCTGAGCTCCAGCTCGGCGATACAGGCAGGTGAGTGGACGAGGAGAGAGCGGCACCGGAAGTGACACAATGTAACACGCTCAGCCACCTTTTCCCTACAATCCATACAATGACGTAAAAAAACCACTGTAACTTACTATAAAGAATAATTGTGTGACGTCGTCATGTTAAAAAATCTGGTATTTTACGAGAACATAATAGTTATAGTTAGTTTTTGTATTATACTTGTAAATATTTTATTTTTGTAATATTAAAGTGGTTGAGTGTGATTGGTTTACACATACATTTTTACAGCTGGAACTTATGACACCCCATTTAGTATTGTAGTATATTTTAGTTTAGTACCAAATACTGTATTTATAACATGTTTGCATGTTTATTGTATTGCAGCGATTTGACATTTCCCATCTCCCCCTGTCCTCTGTATCTTCTACTCTGACTCCAACTACCTCCATGTCCTCCCTTTCTGCATCCATCAATCTCCTCTTTGTCTCCTCCTCTGAACATGTCCAAACCATCTCAATCTGTCTTCTCTAGCTTTTTCTCCAAACCTTCCTGTCTGTGTTGTCCCTCTAATCACCTCATTCCTGATCCTGTCCATCCTTGTCTCTCCTAAAGAGAACCTCAGCATCTTTAACTCCTCCACCTCCAGCTCTGTCTCCTGTCCTAGTGTCTCGAATCCATCCCTCATGGTCTCTCCACTGTCCTGTAAACCTTCCCCTTCACCTTAGCTGACTCTCTTCTATCACAGATCACTCTTGACACTTTTCTCCAGCTGTTCCACTCCGCCTGTATTCTATTTTTCTCCTCTCCTCCACAGTTTCCATTGCTCTCCACAGTTGATCCTAAACACCTTCACCACCTCTCTTATATTTCTAAATGTTATCCTACAATATGTTATTTACCTTGTAAATCACATTTTCCTGCATCATAAATGTTACTTCTCTTAAAGCCTGAGGTGAAATGTAGCCGCTGTCATCCCCCAATTGTTTGCTCTTAATGTGGAATTTTGTTCCAGTGTCAGAGCTCACTATTCCAGTTCCATGGGGCGTCATACGAGGTCTTGCCTGGGGTCCTGACCACGGTCGTCCTGTGTTATGTCTTCATGGTTGGGCTGATAACTGCGGCACATTCAAGACCCTTGTTCCACTTTTGCCTAAAGGTATTTTAGCTGCATCTGCTAAATGCAACGCGATTTTCATATTGATTATCTTGATCACAGCCACATTGGAATAGTGTTAGAAGCTGACATTGGTTGAACATGCGTTACTCATCTGAAAGGTCAGCTTCCTTTGACTTCACTGTGACATTTACTGTGTTTTCGGACCAAAATGTGCAGTGTCAACAAAGGGTCTTTTCTCATGCATATGGGACACAGGATTATAATGCTCAGTAAGAGACATGAAATAGTCAGATAAGTCAAACTTTATTCAACTAACTCTCATCACTCACTTTTCTCACAAATCCTTTGAATTCCTCATCTTCAGGGTCTGAGTTTGAGGTTAAAATCTGCTTCGTAATCATGTCATACACACACCATCACATCACATCACATCACATCACATCACATCGTAGCCCTGAACGTATTATTACATGCTGTCAAAACAAAGAACAGTACAGTAATACTCCACATGTCTCCTGTCTAACAGCAACTGTAATGGTCTGATGCAACGTTGTCGGTAAATATTATGACAGATTTCTGAGCGTCGTTGGAGTTCAGCAAACGGAACCAGAATCCACACATAAGTCGTACCTCATTATATGGCGCACTGATGATTTATGAGAAAATATTAGACTCTTAATTGTGCCTAATGGTCCGGGAACTGAGCTGTATAGATTTTAGAACAGTGAATTGTGAATTTTTTGGTTGGGAAACCATTGATCACTGTGAAATACTGTCCTCATAAGATCCAGAAGTAATCCCAAAATATTTTTCTTTTCAAAAATGACTAAAAATGCATTAATTTGTCTCAAAAACTTAGTTATATATATTTTGGTGGTTAAAATTGTGAAATTTTATAATTTTTTGGTTTGGAAACTAGGGATCACTGTGAAATACTGTCCTCATAAGATCCAGAAGTAATCTCCAAAAATAAAAGTTTGTCAAAAATGACTAAAAATGGATTTATTTGATCACTGTGAAATACTGTTCTCAAGATCTTAATAAGATTCTTCATAAACTGAACTCAGATCTTCTGTGATATATTTTTAAATTAGTATTTTTTTAGTAATCATGTTTTATGTTTTAATCCTCTTGTCTCTTTTTGTTCTCCAGAGAACAGATACGTGGCATTTGATCTTCCAGGTCACGGCTTGTCGTCCCATCATCCTCCTGGAGTTTTCTACATTTTTCCTTCATACGTGATGGACGTAAACAGAGTCACTAATGGTGTGTGTTCTATTAAACTGTCTAGACCAGACTTGAAAACTACAACCTTGCCTTTGACACAACACAACAATATTTCACAGATGAATATTAGGGCTGGGTATTGATTCAAATTTTCTAAATCGATTCGATTCACAAGGGTTCGATTTGATTCAATTCACGATTCGCTTCGGTTTTCGATTCAGTTTTTGTCATCAATTATAGTTCGGTACCAACGTTATTCTCAGAAGAATCAAAGCTAAAATTGAAACTTAATCCATTTGCTAATAAAAAATATTTTTTTTTAAACTTTTTTTTACTTATTTTTTACATTTATTTCCATCACAAATTTACTCAAGGCAGTCATATTAATGCATCATGCATTTTTTATTTAACATGACTTGACCCAAAATTACAAGGCAGACTCTAGTTTTAGATTTTAGTGCCATGTTGTTTTTACATTTGTTTTACGTGCGAGTGTGTTAACTCGCACTTAACCACGTAAATACGTAATCACCTCTGGTGCATGAGTTCACGTAAAGTTGTTGGGAAAAGAAGGAAAAAATATCGATTTTTTTTTGGATTTATGAATCGATATCGTCCTATTAACAAAAAAAATCGATTAAAATCGATTAATCGTTTTTTTTTTTTTTTAACCCAGACCTAATGAATATAGTAATGCAAATAAATCACATGTTCAGCCTTATGTACCAGAACAGAATAATTCTATTAATGTCGTATATTCTTAATCTGTAAAGTAGTATTCAGAATGTGGCGCGGTTGTTGTGTTTCCAATCCGAAACATTGTTCTATAATGAAATAGAGAACCTGCCTGATGGTCTGTGAAATGACTCCCACAGCTCTGCAGTGGAGCAAATTCTCCATCATAGGCCACAGTATGGGTGAGTGCAACCATGCAGCAGAGTCACAGGCAGACGTTTGATTTCTGTCTTGTATTTATTGCCTGTTTGTCTTCATTCAGGTGGAAATATCGCCGGAATGGTAAGTTCAGAACTGTTTCTACAAACTACACTTCCCCCCCGTGTTGTGTTATCACATCGCATCTTTAATGGTGTTTGTTCTCCACAGTTCAGTGCTCTGTATCCTGAGAGGGTGGATGCTATTGTACTGCTGGACTCCTACGGATTTCTACCGACAGATGTGGTACGTTGGAAAAAGTGAAGAATGACTTTTATATGTATAGACTACATTTACTACTACATTTTTTTAATTGTTCTGTGATTCCCAACCTTTGTGCAAATGCTCCAGTTTTACTAAATTGGGCTGAAAAGTATGATTTATTTATTGAATATATTTTGTCTGTGTTTGTCAAAGCATGAAAGGCAGAACAAAAAAATACTCCTCTGTTAGGTAGGAGCAGTTGACTATAAAAACTTAAAAAAAGGAAATTGAAGAAAATCTTTTTTAGTGTCTTTCTTCAATTTCAAAACCGAAACCTACAAAATCGGGTTTGAGGTTTGTGCTAAATGACAGAACTGAAGCAAAAAACAACATAGAAAGAATTTAAATTTAATATTTCAAGAAAGGTAAACGCTGCCTCATAGACTTGCAGGGCGTTTTTTGCCCCTAAGAAGTTGTTCTCGAGATAAAGAGACATATAAAAAAAATAATGAATACATTAGACACTATATGGACTGAAAAGTCTGTTGATCTCTGGTCTCCTCACTGCCCAACATTTTTATTTTTTGCAGAAAGTGCAATGATAAGTCTGAAATCTGTCCTCGGAGACAGATCAATGGCAGAGTTGATGAGCTGCTCTAAGAGGCTCACAGGTGGAGGCTGAACAGTGCATATCAATGAAGTTCCCTCTGGGAAGTACAAATGAAAGTGTTGGTAGAACTTGCTCTTTTTGATGGTACTGAACATTTTCAGTTTGCGAGAGTTCTTTAGGTTCAGATCTGTGCAGATGATTGTATTTTTGCTCAAGGCACGAGGTAGATTAAGTTTTACAATCACAAGTGTGATGTGAGAGATATTTTTAAAAAGTTTTCTAATTGTATTTTTGGTTTGTAATCAACCCCTAGAAATGATATTCTGTGACTTACGTGATCTACGGATCAAAAACCTCCAGATAGATAGGAGCAAAGGGTTGTAATGAAAGGCTTTGAGAATACTGGGTGCAGTGGACAGTGGTAGTGTTTAAGATGCAGTCTTGTAAGATCCTATAACCATTAGGCCGCCAAGACTGTCCCTTAAATATTTTTTTCTGTAAATTACATTGTAAATGTACTGAATGAAAGGGGTCTAAGAACAGTTCCTTGTGGGATGCCCGAAAAGGAAACTAAAAGCTAAAGATTGGGTTTGTGTTTAGGGACATGGTTTAGACAATTGCAAAACAAAATATAAAAATACAAGTGGTCTTGCGGATAAGGAAGCAGACTTATTCAGGTGACAGGTTGCCACTGAGGGGCTCTGATCACAGCACCGTCCTGACCCACATAACGTCCAGTGGTGTCACCACCCACAGGAAGCCTCACAGTGGGATTTGGGCAGCATTCATGGAGACTGATGCCTTTACGACTTAGCAACAGATGAGAATTAATTTATATGTGTATTTTACACTTTTTTTTACAGAAAATGTTCAGTGGAGTTAAAAGACTGAACAGTTTTTATTAAATTTTTAATGCGGTTTAAAAAAAAAAAAAACTAAACTAATTCTCTCATAGAATCATCAATTCTCAAATTATTATTTATTATTCTCTACTTTTTTTAAAATATTTTTTGTATAAAATCTAACGTTATGTATATTTTTATGTTATGTTATGTTTATTTTTTTCAAAACAGACTAGATTTGCTGTTTTATATTAACTATGGTCTCCACTCAACACAGGACTTCAAATTTATGTCTTGTGTCACTTTCCTTCTGACAGAAAAACATTCCTTCAGTAATCAGAACTGGGATGGATCAGATGCTTGAATTTGAGAAGAAGACAAAAGAGAAAGAAAGAAAAGTTTACAGTTACGAGAAAGCAGCTGAGAGGTAAATTACCTTACCAATGTTTTAATCCTGGCTTGTGAGGATTTTGCATCTTTTTTTTTTTAATTATTTGACTTTTCTACCTGTCAGGCTTTCGGCTGCAAACCCAGCCCTGTCAGAAGCCTCTGTGCAGATCCTTTTAGAGCGAGGTTTAGTTCCTGTTGACGGAGGTAAGTCACCTTTATCTCCACTTTGATGTTTCTTACGGCTGTTCTTTTTATATAGCATCAAATGTATCTCGTTCTGACATAGGTGTTGCATTCACCCGGGACTTCCGTATAAACCTGGTAGGCTATTGTCAGATGACACCAGAACATCATTTTTCATCCCTAATCTGTTGTTGAAGGTCATGTTCTACAGGAGTGCTGTTATTTATTCCAGAAAAACATTGCACGCTCCACTTTCGAGAGTTGTCTGGAAATGCAGTCGAGGATAAAAGCATCGACTCTCGTTGTTCTGTGAGATGAACCCTCGCTTCACGCATGAAAGTTCAACACAAACTATATTTAGCCGTGTTATATTTTTGTTTTTTTTTTTTTGTTTTAACAGAGCGGAAGACGGCTTTCAGAAGATGTTTGCAGAAGATGATCAAAAGAAGTTTGCATCAGCACTGGTGACGGCCTACAGGGACAGAAATGTGAGTGTATTTTTGGGGAGGGAAAAAAAAAAAACTTTGTGCACTTGCCTCTATGAACCTATTTTTAGCTCCTAAACCTGTGTGTGTGTGTGTGTGTGTGTGTGTGTGTGTGTGTGTGTAATTGTGCTTGGCAGACAGCTGCAGAGGTGCAAACGTAGCAGCCCGGTAGGAGCTCAGTGTCTCTGAGGCAGGATACACACTTTTATAGCCGTGAACCTCAGTGCCGACCTACATACACGGTCAAGTGCTGCTGTTTAGCTCGATGGCGGTTGAAATTAATCTATGAAAAAAATATATTTTTCTATTTAAATTACACTTTTTCCAGATTATTTTTTGACATGATGTATAAAGTTCTTCCTCACATCCAGTGCTAGACACCTGGCATAAGAGAAAAACCTACGTCCAAAGTGGGAAACAAAATGTACATCTAAAAATGTGTTCCCTAACTCCAACACATAAATCTTTAAGTCGGTGAACACTGTAATTTTCTACGCAGTTGTCGCATCGATCGTGAATCAATTGCATTTCTCCCTGCTTTTTTGTTACATTCAACCAACCAAGAGCAATTTTGCCTTAATGGCATGTTTAAAAAACAGTCGCGGTCAAACTAAGGCCTGGGGGCCAAATGGAGCCCCTTGATTTTTGTAATCCGGCCCTTGAAACGTATCCAAATTATATAATTGGTTTGTACTCTGATTATACTTCTGCTTTATCCCTTTAATGCCCACTTTTTGCCTATAGATGGCATGGAGTAGGTTAAAAATCATCTTAGTATTTTAGCCTTGATGCCTGTCTTTTACTGTACAAGCCATTTATCTTCTTTAGTTTCTTAGTTTTTTCCTTGTGGCCCAGGTCTGTGATAAACATGGAAATTGGACCATAAGGAAAGGATTCTCTACAATTACAGTTTTTTGCTAGGCTAGCGTGTTGAAAAGGTAGCATGAAATACAACATTATTCGACTACAGACCACTGACTTTTTGACTTTTTTGTCACATTGCCTTCAGAAAGGTGTTACAAACATCAACCTGATGTCTCACCTGTGTCACTTCCCCTCATTGTGCCTCATTTCTTTGGGATTTTCAGCACAAAGTGGTGTCAGTACAAGGTGATCATCACATCCACTTGAATAAGCCTGAAGTCGTGGCTCCCCTGGTGTCGGAATTCCTGGAGAGCACAGCGGTGTCACAGTCAGAAGCTCAGACAGACGAGTCCACCTCTAAGTTATAGACGTGGTGAAGAAAGTCACGTTAAGTGATCTTTGAAACAGCACTAACAGCCAATCAGCAGTGGTGACATCACTGGATCTGGCTGTTGTCCAACTGATTGACGACATCTGATTATGTGGCATGTTTCCTACTTGGAAAAGACAGACAGATTCTCACCAGTGTTTGTATTCTAACATTATTATAACTTACACATGCAACAAATCTTAAAATAAATCCTTTCCTTCTTTGTCTGGCAAAGGGAGTTTGCGAGATGACAGTGATTTGACAGTGATTTTAATTTTGTTTAATGAAAAAACTGCAGGTCTGGTCTATAAACTCTACTAACTTCAACAATTACTATAATGGAACATTTTGTCTTCATCTGCTGTGTTGTCCTGAATTTTACCACAGTTTTTATTATTTAAAGTGACAAAATATTTCTTTCTAATTACATCAAGTTGATTTGAAGCAATAACATAGTCCTAATTATGTTCATTCTATTTATAATGTTAGGAATTCCTTGAAAGATACCCCAGAATCTTATCAATAAATATAATATTTTTCAATTTTCCTTTATTTCTCCTGGCGCTTCTTCAATCTGTCTTAAAAATGGCCTTGTATATAAGACGTACAGTTGTTTTTACTACAGTAACTCTGTACTCTAGGAGTACAACACATACTCTAGGTATTGACTTGCGGTGAGGAAAAATGGTTTGACACGACACAGTTCAACTCTACAGAAGACTTTGTTGCCTTTGCACCATAAAAAAAAAAATCATTATTTCTCGGAATATATTACACTTTTTTAACATTTTTAACTTTTTTTTTTTTAATTTCTGGACTATAAGCCGCACCCAATACATTTTTTAAACGAAAAAATGTATTTTGTACATACATAACCCACACCTGACTATAAGCCGCACGTGCCTCGTTATTTTTTTATTTTTCATGTTGAAGGTCAGTTTATGCTAATTTTATTCACGTACAAAGCACGTTACCGTACGTTAAACTTCTTCTTCTGTGGTGTTTATTGGCGGTTGTGACTAGCGTCTTCCTCCACACCACCTGTCTCACTCTTACCTTTTCTGCTCGAGCAGTTAGAAAAAATGCAAACATTAGCCGCATCTCTGCATAATCCGCAGGGTTGAAATTGTGTGACAAAAGTTGCGGCTTATACTCCGGAAATTACGGCACTTCTCTTTCTTCTCCTCTCCTCTTCTCCCGCTTCCCTTTACTTCTCCCCCTCACCTCGATCCAGGATCCAAGTATCTTATTTCGTTCATCATCTACGTTACCGTACGTTAAAGTTCTTCTTCTATGGTGTTTATTGGGGGTTGTGACTTGCGTCTTCCGCGACACCACCTGTCTCACTCTTACCTTTTCTGCTCGAGAAGTTGCATACATTAGCCGCATCTCTGCATAAGCCGCACAGTTGAAATTGCGTGACAAAAGTTGTGGCTTCTAGTCTGAAAATTACGGTACTCATTTGTATCATACAGCCCTACAGTAATTATTCTATTCTGTCACAGCTTATTTAGTTGGGGAGGGTGGTGCTGTTCATCCTCGACACTTCACCGGTTCATCATCTGAGATATTGAGATAAATTTGCACTCTGTGATTTTCCAATTAACTTGACAAAGGCCGCATCCCATAATAAATGATTGAATGTGACAGAAGGCAGTTAAACGGCATCATACCATTCTGTTTTCATTTGCAAATACAATCATTCGACGTGAGCGATTTCTACACAACTCATTTCCAGATGGTTCTGGTTCTCTTTTGGAAGGAGATGCGAGAACGACTTCACCAAATGACTCTGGGAGTCTCGAACGCTAGAATCGGTCAACATTTGTCCTCAAAAACGTGTCTAAAACTGTGGCCTACATGGAGAGAACTCATTCCGGCTACGGGTTCTGATTCCTTCTCTTTTATTCCCTACAGCTTCTAACCATCGCTGGGAATCAGGATCTCATTAAGACTTGAAAATTGAGAATTTTGCCTTGAAGCGAGAAGTAAAATCCAAACTGCTCTCTGATTGGTACGGAGTTAAATGTTCAGCGATATTAAAATAAAAAAAAAACAGCATTGTTCTCCCTTGTAGATTATTAAATCTCCATACCGCTGTGGAAATGTTACATTTAAGGAATTCTGTTTATCACATAATGCTTTTCTTTATACACTCCTGATAGCCTGCGTACCCATTAAGAAAACTAACAAACATCCAGGTGCGGAGTGGCAATAAAAGTAATTATTTGTTTTTTTCCAAAACAAACATTCAGTATCTACTTGATGCTGTAATTTCAAGGCTGGGAGTTATAATAACTAGTAATTAAACAAGCAGTATCATTATTCTTTCTGTTGTTTTGAAATAGAAAACTGCGTCCTATTCTGGGAAGAAAATGCAAAAGATTCTTCAGTGTTTGTCCTCAGGAGAACTTCTTCATCTTCTGCACAACATCCTTAGTGCTTTAGTCTAAAACAGCTGATGTAATACTCTTAGAAAGAAGTGACTGGTAGTATTTACTATGTGGAAGACACTCAGTCTGCTGGGTTTTACTTTTCCTCCAGGTAGTTTCTGTGTTGTCCCCTAATTGTTTGATTTATGCTCTCTTTATGAAAGAGTGCCGATAACGCACCGGAATGCTTCTCAACTCTTATTCCTGGTATTTTTTTCTGTGTGTGTAGTTCTCTGAGCTCAGAGGTGCTGATGGTGCATCAAGCTGCAGGACATCTTTCGCTGTTAGTTGCACTCACTTGTCTCTGCAGCGATAGCTCCTCTTTGTGTCCATGCAAACGAATGCTGTTGTAACAGCAACGAGAACAACAGCATTTCCTTAGCGCAGATGTTCCTGTGAAACTAGTCCCTCAGGTCTGCAGTGGACAGAAAGTCACACACACTTGAACTGCAGACCACTTCCAGTGACACTGCACTTTAACATTTTCACAGTAGAGTACATAACCACGAGTCCCTGGACCAGAAGCTGAGATCGCCCAGAGTGTCGTATTTGTCACAAAGTTTCTGCACCGCTTCACCACTGTGTTGTTATCTCATCACTTTATGGAACTTCCTTTACTGGAAATGTGTCCTCATAGGTGGCTCTGTCTCTTTACTGTCCTGTTGTTCCTATGAGCACAGTCCGAACGTCTTCATCCATATGCAGACATGAGTATGTTTACATGTTCTAGTCTAATTATTTAGTAGTAACATTTGTGGTTTGGTGCACGACTTTGTGTCAAGCACAGTACATAATGTACTGTACCATAACACATAGTAAAGTACCATACCATCAATAACCATACCATATTATTCAGTATTTTGCCATTTATACAGACCACGTCATGCCATACAATACCATACCATACTATACTATACAATGCAGTATCATACAATATCATACCCAGCAGTATTGTATCATGTAGTACCACTCCATATAGATAAATACCAATACCATGCAGTATCGTGCCATACTATACCATACCATTCAGTATTGTACCATAACATATCGTAAAGTAGCATATTAAAGCAACCAGGCAGTATTGTACCTTTTAATACCAAAACTTTACCATATAGAATCATATATTATCCATATGATACCATCATATTTCATACCATACCAAACAGTATAATACCATACCTACCATACTATACTATACTATACCATACAAAACCCTACCATACACTCTCATACCATTTTATACTATACAATACTATACCATACAGTATCGTACCATACCAATCCATACCATACAGCATTGTACCATCATACCGTACTACGGCATACCATTATCAGCATACAGTTTCATACTATCCAGAACCATATCATCAAATACCATGATATACCAAACACTATCATACCATACTATTCATACTTTACCATATTATACCATACATTATAATATCATGCAGTGTCATACCATGAAATACTATAGCATACCATGCAATATCGTACCATACCATACCATACCATACCATACCATACCATACCATACCATAAAGAAGCATACTAAAGCAACCACGCAGTATTGTACCTTCTAATACCAAAACTTTACCATATAGAATCATACCATATTATACCACCATATTCCATACCAAACCAAACAGTATAATACTATACCTACCATACTATACCAAACCCTACCATACACTATTGTACCATTTTATACTATACAGTACTATACCATACAGTATCATACCATACCAATTCATACCATACAGCATCGTACCATCATACCATACTTTGGTATACCATAATCATGACACAGTTTCATACTATGCAGAACCATACCATCGAATACCATGGCGTACCAAACAGTATCATACCATAGTTTGGTATATTATACTATACATTATAATATCATGCAGTGTCATACCATGAAATACTATAGCATACTATACAATATAGTACCATACCATACCATACCATAACATGCAGTATTGGATCATACTGTACCGTTATCACCATCAAAATACCACTACCTTAGCAGACACAGTACAGTTTTGGCATCTTTACAGCTTTGTTACTTAGAAGATGACAAAGAGTAAAGTTTGATGCAGTGTTACTCTTTAATTTGGGTATCATGTCACTACTCAATTACTGTCAGCAGATTACTTCATCTTCTCCCTTTCTTGTCCAGAATGAGTGACAAACACAATTAAAAAAGTACTCCTCGAGGAGATTGTACTGCACCGTAGTGTTTTTGTTTGATTCCTGACATTTTTTGTCATTTTAATATCTTGTTCAGACTCTTAGGCTTGCGAAGGGTGTCTTGACTTAAACAGTCTGGGCACATCCCGTTCAAACAAAGTCTCGGCACTGTGCCGGAGGTTGGTGTCTACCTTCTCTCCTCCACCTACAAGGAAATAATCTCACTTTGATTCTCTTTATCTGCAGGCAACTAAATGTGTTTCTCTGCAGCAGGGTTTGTGTGTGTGTGTGTTTGTGTGTATCTCTAGAGATGTGCGAGTTAAGTTTGTAAGTCACTTCATCCTCTCTAAGGCTCTTCCTCATCCTTATTTTCCCCAAAACAGCATTCAGCTGGTACCGCATGAATGTTTCATATTTTAATATTAGGATAACCTTGTACTGAACTCCTCACAGTGCTGCATAGAGATGCTGCCTTCAGCCCCAGCCCCAATTATTTGAGAAGAATCCATGTCTTTTATATTATATATTGTATGTATAATATTCTACACTAATCTCTCAATTAAAATTTCTGTTTAAACTCTTCAAAGATTCAGGATCTGTGATTGTAAGTTAAGTTTTAGGGTTTTAGATGCTGACTTTTGACATAGATTAATGAGATTAAAAAAAAAAGAATGAAAAGCCAATATAACTGTTTTGTTTTGTTTTGTTCCCACTTGTCATCTCTTGGTTTTCACACCTCCCGCGTGTGGTTCTGCCGTAGAATAATTACAGTGAAAACTGTCAAAGCCGACAAAGACTCCTGAGAGATGTGTCGCGATGTGTATAAAGTTCTCAACATCTGGCCTGGAAGCTTCTCTCTTCCTCCCTGAGCTCTATATAAATATTTGCATGTTGACATATATGAATGCTAACAGTGATATACCTGCAAATTATTACACAAAATTGATCTCCTGCAGTGACTATTGATAAAAAAATACATTGGTTAGACCAGATTTGGGCAAACTAAGGCCCAAGGGCCGGATGCGGGCCGCTTGGCGTTATAATCCGGCCCACTAGACTTGTCCAAATTATACTTTTAATTTACATTATCGTTATTGTTCTACGTTTTTCCTGCAAAACTAGCATTTTCCCAATAGATAGTCTAAAGAGGCTTATATATGTACTGTATATATACTGTATATATACTGTATATATACTGTATATATATACTGTATATATATATATATATACATATATATATACAGTACTTTACTCATCAGCTATTTTGGTTCACAAAAATACTCAATCTTTCTGATCCTGACCTGACCCGTGACTCAAACTTTAGTACCACCTGTGGCCCGCGAGACAAAATAATTACCCAGGCCTGGATTAGAAGTTCCATGAGTGCTTTGCTTGCGTGAGTCCGACCGTCGCACAGCTACAAACAATCATCTCATCGCGACCTAATTAAGCTACGCTTGGATTGACATGTGATTTATGATGCAATATTTCTGTGTCTGACTGTTGTTCTGCAAACGTCCCCATCATTATCTCAGTTCATCAGTATCAACACATTACTCTGCATTGTAGTAAATCTGTATCAGATCCATCAACATCCAAATCCACGTCTTTCTGTTCGGCTTAATTGACTTTTTGGTGGGAGAACTGTCAAAAGTTGAATCTCACACAGACAGCAGTAGTAAAGTTCTCCACTCTCTCATTCACATCCAGGCCAGTGACTCACAGTGGTGACTTTACTCTTTACTATTTTTTCGTGTCGTTCTAAAAATTCTCACAACCGTTCTTTCTATAGCAGGCAGAAACTTTTCTTACCTTCACCTTAACTCACAAAAAAGGCCTTTTCTTAACTCCAAGGAATACATCTTTAACATTAGAACACGCTGAATTTTTATTAGGTTGGAAAAAGTGTCCCCATATTTGACCAAACAATGTCCCCTGAGACACAAAACTATTTTACACTAATGACAATACAGCATTTAACCTGTGAATCTTAGCTCAGCTCAATCATGGATTATTGCACCAAACACAGAGGAATTACCTCTACAACAGGCATGGACAAACTAAGGCCCGGGGGCCAGATCCGGCCCGCTCAGCTTTGTAATTTGGGCCACCGACCTTGTTCAAATTAGTCGCTTTCGATACAAGCCTGCTGTCTGCTGAGTGTAATGTGATCTAATAATACTCCTGCTTTTGTTTTACTGATAGATTTCCATTGAAAATTACTAAAAACATTTTGAACTTTATGCACAACTTTTAAACGTCAGTTATTTTGGTTCTCATGAACTTTCTGCTCCTTATCTGGCCCGCTCTCCACCTGCTCTACTACTAGTATGCTGGTGGTTTAGTTGCACCAACAGCATGGAGTTCATTGCTTCACCACCTGCGCCCATTCATCTTTCTTTCTTTAAGTCAATTTTATGTCCAACATGTCCTCTTCTCTCTCAGCCTCATCTCTATAACGTTGTTTTCAAAACTGTTAACCTTCAAACCTTGTCTTCAACCTTAGTCGGTGACCAGAGGGAATTATAATCTTCTTTTTTCCAATAATACACGTCATTATTATTCCATTCATTCATCTGTCTTCATCTGAGTATGCTCAGTTCTCCCTTGAGTCCTTAGAACGTTCCTACTATTTCTTTTTCTGTTTCTGTTTCTTTTGTTTCTCCTGTTCTTCTCAATGTCTTCAACAGTCTGTTCTAACTGTCACCTCTAATTAGAACGTCATCTGCAAACGAGATCGCAACCCGTCCAATACTGCTGAAAACATACGCTCAAAGCTGATGCCTGATTTAACCGCAACTTTACCTTGAACCCATCTGTCACTCTGACTGCACACTTGTCTTCTTTTCTTGCCCCTTGTCATATTCTGACCTTCCCTCTGCTCCTGTACCAGCGTTCTTAATGTGAATCTGTTGCTTGTCATGAAGCTAAACTCCTGCTCCCTGGTGAAAACCTCCTGCATTAGTTTCACTCCAACTTCTTCCCTATTCCCTCGATGTTTGGCTGAAGAGGTTTGGACAGATTTTCACCTTTGGCTTTCATTTATATCCAGAAAACACATTTTTTAAAATTAAATTGACTTTTCTGAGCACAAATCCACCATCAACACAGAGCTGGAAAAAAAGTGCGGAGACTTCAACAATGTTCTGATCATTTTTTTACAATCTAGGTCATCTTCTCCGTGTTTCACTTTCGTCTCAGAATCATTGGTTAAAAGGACAAACCCAAAGGACAAAAGCAAAAAGAAGTGACTCCATCAGAAGCTGAAGACTCAATAGTTTTGAGTGGAGCTCCTCGAATAAAAAATGGACCCTTCTGTCTCTCAATGTCACATAAACTGCTTGATGGCCTGTGTTAAATGGAGCGGAATTGATTTTACGCAGCAGGCAGAGAGCATCCAGAGACATCTGAAGGGTTGCTCGCCACCACCTCCCTCCTTCAACTCACCCTCCACCCAAAAAAAAAATGATGATAGTTATATAAGTTTTCCCTCCCACTCCCTCCACTCCCTCAGCCATCACTGTTGTCATGGCAACCTCCCACCCCTCCTATGAACGTCAGAGGCAAAAGCTGGAGGATGAGGCTGCATGCAGCTTCTGTCTCTGCTGCCTCTCGCACAACACCTGTGATTTTTACCGCAACACATGCAACAGTGGCATCTGCGGCGCTGGAAACAATCCCGTGGTTGTTTTGACTCCTCGCTGCTGGGCATCACTTACCACCTCCCATCCCCCGCGGTGAGACTTAACTAAATCAGCAGCTTCCACAGGTAAGCACATGATCCTACTTGGCTTTTCTTTTGAGATGCAATTCTTGTGTTATTGTTTAGCTGTTAAAAAAAAAAAAATAATCAGAATCAGTCAGATGCGAGTACCAGCCCAGCACAAAACCAAAAAACACCAGTGGTGCTGTTAAGGCTTCATCTTTTGTCCTGTATTTGCGATAGTGTGGACAGAGGTGGAAGATTTTTGAGACATTTCAGCAAAATACTGATATTTACACTGAAGATGCTGTGATTTCTCAAACACAGTTCTTCAACTCAGTGAAGGAGCGTTTGCAAAAACTGATTTTTAAACAAATACAACTCTGTCCCCACACCTTCACCTTCTCCATTCTTTGTGTCTTACCTACTTGTCTACTCATCCGTAGCCTCCTGTCCCCTCTTCCTCCTTCGTCCCCATCACCCTGCTCTGACAGCAGCTATGTCGTGGCTGTTCTTGGACTGGTTTGTCCCCCTCTACCTTCTGGTCTCAGTGCTGGTGCTGGCAGGCTTCGGTGCATGCCTGTACTTCCTAGAGCCCGGGTTGCAGGATGCCCACAAGTGGAGCAACAAAACAATCCGGCATCACCCACTGGTGGCCAGCGTGAACTGCAGAGACGAAGACGGCAATGCCCTGATATGATCACGGGGAAGCGGCAACCACCGTGGACGGAGGTGCTGCCGGGACAATGGAAGGACGGGGGACCAACACCTTTCAAGGGGGGGACAAGTGAAAAGAAGAGACAGAGGATGCAGGAAAAGTAATCTGAGAATGCAACCCCTATCCTATCATTCCAATTTTTGTACGGTCTCAAAACATAAGGAGGAAACTGAAGCAGTAATGAATTTTTAAGTCAATGCACAAAGAAAAGGAGGGAGGGAGAAAAAAAGATGGGTGTGAGTGAAGAAAACAATGCCCTTTAGAACCGTGTTTGAAACCCAGTGTAAATGTCATGCCTTCTGATACTCGTGCCAAATTTTACATACATTTTGTAATTTGACAATCACTTTACGTACATATGCCTCAGTTTACCTGTAATGTGATTTAATTTCGTGAAGTGCGACAAAAAAAAGGTAGTTTTTTTTATAATCTGTGATGATGTGGCCATGACAGCTGCTGAGGGGCATGTGGGTCATTTGTGCCACTGTGCCAAAATATAGTAACTTTATTAACGCGACATGTACTGAGTTAAAGCACTGACATATTCTATGTGCCAAGATTATACCAGGTGGACCAAGACTGGCAATGCACTAAGTGTAGTTTTTACAGCATGGTGATGTAACCGGGTGTGAACCTGCCTTTTTTTTTAATGACCATATGCTTTCTTTTGTTCATACAAAAATAAAAGTCACTCTGTAAACCTTAGTTTCTTTGTTTTACTTTGTGGCGTTGACATATAGAGCAATAAGTGGTGAGAGATGAAATCTGGATTTTTAGGGTTTTATTTGATATTGATGATTTTCAAAATTATAAGTCTAGCTGTCTGTTTTTCCTCTTATGAGAGGATTTGTGACTTATACTTAGTGCAACTTACACTTAAAATATAAATATTTATTTTTACATTGACAACCACTTTCGGCACTTTTGGAATGTGTACCGGTATTTGCTATTTCTGAAACACTGGAAATTTGCGTTTGTTCTTTTTTATACTGATAGCCACTAGAGGGCACTAGTGCAACTTATTTAGTGTAAAATATAACAATCGTGAAACTATATGTTTTCTACGCCACTACTGCCACTGATTACCAAAACATGTAATATTAGACATTATGATCCTCTAATTAGATTAGATTGAATTAGATTGAATTAGATTAGATTAGATTAGATTAGATTAGATTAGATTAGATTAGATTAGATTAGATTAGATTGAATTGAATTGAATTGAATAATTGAATTGGATTGGATGAGATTAGATTAGATTGAACATTAATAATATTTAGGGAGTTCCCCTCAATAATTAAGGATCACTCAATGGTACGAAACCTGCGTTGTCATTTAATTGAACACCACTTCAATAGACTTTCAGGAATTGAAGAAAGAAAACTGAATGTTTTTATAGCCCTCTGCTGCCACCTAGTGGAAATTCTTTACTTATCTACCTGGCACAGTTATGTAGTCAAACAAAGACCTTATCTGCAGTACATAAATCATTTGGGATGTTTATTTTCAATAATTTGGATAAAACTTATGTTATATAATACTTGATGGGAATTTTCACAAACAATGAAATCTAAAATCTGAAAATTATTTGTTAAGCACTGGTGCAAGAGTAAATGTAAACCATGTTGATGTTGGATCTGCACAGTAATGAGACATCAGAACATATTGGGACTTCACAGACAGTGTGTGAAGAATTTGGTAGGAATGAGTGTCCAGTGTGGGAGTGGAACAGTGGAGCCTCTGTGTTGAGGAATGGAGAGAATGACACTTCAGTGCCCGCCACTTCCTACTGCTGTACTCTTTGTCTCACTGTCTCTCGGAGGGAGAATCTCAGGCACAACAACACGTCCTCAGAAGACAGGTATGTGTGTTCTTTGTCCCGCCCCCCTTCACTGTTTTTTGGAGATGTTTTTTAGTTAATGAACTGAATGGCGGCTGCGCTCGTGGTTGGTAGTGTTTTTGACGACGGAGTTAAAGAAGTATTTTTAAGCCATGAGACTTGGCATTAAGGGCTCGGTTATTTTAGTTAGTTTATTTTTCAGATAAATTCTCTGGTCACTGACATGTAATTATATTTCTGCTTTTTTTTTTAATTGGATTTGGAGAAAAAATACTCTGCAGTGAAGTCAATCAAATTAACTCCACTTTCAGCAGCTCTCTGGGTACATTACACCTGCAGATGGACTCAATGAAGTAATAATAGAATGTGTTTTGGTTTCACAGTTGTCCTTGAGACTCCACCACTGGTTTATTTGACTGATGTTTGCCTCTTTAAAACAGGATGAGTGCTTTTAACCGCCCGGAACCTGCGGTGCCTACAGTGACTCCTTCCTCCAAACATACAGGGGAGAATCGATCGGTCTCTCTGTCACCTCCTCTCTCACTCTCCTCCCCGGTCATTAAAAAGAAACCAATCCAAATTCCATCGTTTGATGCGAAGGGACTCATCCATGAAAAGCACAATGCACTGCAGAAAACCACTGCCAGGTAAATGATTTATAGCCCGATATGCAGTTATAATATCAGTAAGTCGAATTCAACCTGCGTTTCATAAATGTTCTTTTTTCGCTTGGCTCCAGATCATTTGTTCCTATTTCCTCTACAAAGACGTGGAGTCAACCTTCATGGAGTAAATCACTTCAGCCGTCACAGAAAACTCAGGGAGAACGAGCATCTACTCTCCCAAGAACCAAGACCCAAACCCAGCACAGCTCTCCGACTTTCTCCGAAAAGCCCTGCGTCTCTCGATTCGCTGCCCCCAAGTCAAACTCTACCCAGAAGCCGAGCGATTCTGTGTATCTTTCTACTCCACATCTGAGTCATTTTTCTCCACTGCAGCCTCAGCTTCAGCCCTTGCCAATAAGAGTTTCTCCAACTCTAACTGTTCCAGCACCGAGACTGACTTCATCTCCAACATCCTTGGGCCTGGTGACCGGTGGAGACAACCAGGGAAGCAGACAACCGTCTCCCGTTGCTCAAGAAAGACGCGCCAAGTCCATCAACATCTCAAACACCAATGTTGCACCTAAAGAAAGTTTTTCCCGAGAAGGACAGAATAAAATATCAAATCCAGACATTTTACATGATCGTACTTTCTCTGAGTTGGGAAGATTCAGTCCTATGATGGACAGAGTTTCTCAAACTCAGAGTAACATAGAATCCCAGAAACAAGGAGATGCATATCAGGGATTCTGCATGTTCCAAGATAGAGATGGCTTAAGAAAAAAGGAATATAGTTTAAAAGATAAATCAAGGACCCTGGAGAGGGATTTGGAGTTTTCAGCAATTCCCAAATTGACAGTAAACAGCAGAGATCTACAGGAGTTTGTGCCAAACAGAGCAACAGGCAACGCAAGGTTTTTCTCATCTGCTGACACTGTTCACAGACGACCACAGACAGTGTTTGATGGAGCGGCCACTCAGAGGAAATACATCCAGGACAGACACCACAGTCCAACTGCAGGTTGGACATTTGCTGAGAACTCACATCGACAGATGTATCCTGAGAAAAACACGGCTTCACCGAAGGCTGGCAGGGTTTCCTGTTCCTCCGGCTCCATCTTCGGTCAGGTGAATGTTTCTCCAAATATTGAGACGAGGAGGAGAAGGTTTGACTTACGCAACGACCTGGAAGTGGATGCAACACTTTCATCATGCTTCAATCTCAGAAGAGGCAAAAAAGAGAACAATAAGTTAACTCTGACAGGAAACTCTCCGCCTGATGTCTGCAGACAAACTCCAACCCCTCCTCAGAAACACAGATTCTGGTCGAAGGCCCAGAGTCAAGCTGCTGAGAGAGACGTATTGAGGGCAGCCAATCGGTCTGGCTCTCCTTTAAGGGATTACAGCTGCCAGTCAAAAGGCAGGGACCAGAAACCTGTGACATCTCAGCATGGATTTAGGACAGACATGGAAGACCCACATACAGGGGCCCAGTTACTTGACCCAGTTCAACGTCCAACATCCCAAATGAAAAACGATGTAAACCCCGCCATGCAGCCACAAAAACATCTGGAAAACTGGGAACGAACTCCTGCACTGGAAAATCACCATGACCTGAATTTCAGTCTGAATCAGGGGGACATGTTTGCACTACCTGGAGACCACAGTGTGCTCACCCGGCTGTTAGGATGTCCCTTGGAAGAACATGCTGTAAGGAGGTCAGTGTCACTGAGTCCAAACAGATCGCACACAGTCTCCGATGCAACACAGAGACGAGTTTACCAGAAATCTGAAGAGACGCCGTCAGCATCAACCACTCTGACAGCGAACCAATCAAAATGCTCTGTGGCGAAGAGGGCATTTATCATGGAGGAAGCAGAGGACCCCTACTACGTAACCATGTACTACCCAGGCTCAGAGTATGTGGGTGAGTACAACAAAAAAAAACAAAGTACTTAAACACTGTCAAAGTCCAAACATCCTTTAAGGCTTCACCATGAAAGGGATTCGTCTTTTGATGCTTTAATCTCATTAGTGGTGGAGTTTATTAATTCTCTTCACTACGTAGGCGGGAGGACTCAGCAGAGTGGTTGGCCCCTAGAGGACGATGGGGGGGGGGGCGGTGGGTTAAGACGCCACTGCTTATCAGTGGGGTAGCAGATGTGCTGAAGGGAGACGCAACTCAGAGGAGGACATTGGTTAAAGACATTCTCTCAGAATGGGTATCACCATTGGTTAAAGACATTCTCTCAGAATGGGTATCACAAAGAGACGGGCCACAAGGAACAGGCAAAAACGAGGGCAAAGACAGAACGACTGAGAGATGAGGCGTGAGTACGGGCGGTGACACAGATACTACAACACACTGAAAGAATCTGCAGCCAGGTTTCACAGCCTGTTATGTCTTTTACAGCTGCCAACTCCCCCCGTGTCCCCGGTTGGTGATCGCATATGTACAGTATTTACTCATCAGGTCATTGCCCCGAGCTACAGCTAATGACCCGCCTGCAGAGTAAACATGATTTTACAGTTTTCTGCTAAAGCGTTCATTGCTGGACATTTTTGTGCATTGATTAAATACCTCATTACGTTGTTCTTTTATTTATTTATATGTAAGGCATCATAAAATAAACTGCCCACAGCTAAAGTAAAGGGATTGATTAAAAATACATGTAAAAAATGTTCAACTATGAGCAAATATATGTAATAACACTATTACCAAAGGCTGGTAATCATTGATTTTATTGTGTAATAAACTGTGTCCATATGCAGTTTATTTAGCACTAAACCCAGGTCGTAATTCCAGTATAGTTTAGTTAAAAAATGCAGCTCAGGGCAGCAACGTGCATTAAAGTTGTCAGTAAAGACCATAACACTAATATATGACATTTTCAGGGTCCGTTCGTTCTAACTTTTCTCTTTGGACATTTATGTGTAGTAACACAGTTTGTGTCTTCCTACATTAGTACTTGGTGAATGACTAAATTGACTCAACGTCCATTGGGGTTGGTATTTTCAAATGATTTACATTGAATTGCCTGCGTAAATGGTATTCAAAGGATGGGGTGCACTTCAACTGGTGTACACCTGAGCTTCTCATTGGAGTCTCCTTCACCACTGTTTCCGAAACCATTTTTTAACCAGTGCGCCACAGACCGGTTCAAGTTCACAGACTGGTCATTAAGATGTGCCAGATAAACCGCTTAATAAAATTTAATTTCCGGTGTTCTGAAATATTTTCCTACCTATAAAATCTTCCTACCCGAATTAACTGTGCATGGGCACAACAAGGATTTCTTAGGTGCACACAGCCCATAATTTTCTGCTACCAAATCGGTATAAAAAGTTAGAATTTTGTATCAATGACCCTGCGTCATTTTGAGTTTATTGTTGTTGTCTTCACTGAGAAAATATTTCCTAATCAAATATAGTTGCATTATTGATGATGGAAT
>JAFBJS010000397.1:182443-224853 GCA_016785265.1 Paraplagusia blochii
TCCTAGCCATTCTATTGGTCAGTTCTTTTGTTGATATGGGTATGGATCAAGTGGAAGTAATAGACAGATGGGGCCAAAAGGTAACATTATTTCTCTGCAACTCGGCACCAATTCACCCACGGACCGGTACCGGCCCCTGGTCCAGTAGTTGGGGACCACACCCTGACCACCCCTGAATCATACCAACCTCTCATGAAGCTTCCGGTAGGTGATGAGCCCACTGAATGGACCCAACCGTGAAATAAAATGTAATTGTTGACAAAATATACATACAGGCAATGTAAGATGTTTTGTGTTTATATATCTATCCGTCCATCTATCTTTGTTGGTTAACCCAGGGCCAGGTCGTGAAGGCAACATCTAGGCTTCCCTCTCCCTAAACACTTCCTCCTCATCTCGGAGAATCCCATGGCATTCCCAGTCCAGCCAAGCAACATAGTTGCTCCAGGATGTCCTGGGTCTTCCTCTGGGTTTCCTCCCAGTGGCACAGGACCTTGGCACCTGGGGGGCACACCAGTAGATGACCAAGCCACTTCAACTTACTCTCATCCATGTGGAGGAGCAGCGACTCTACTCCGAGCTCCTCACCCTATAACGTCCTGCCACCTTACAGAAAAAGCTTATTTCAGCCGCTTAAAATCATGATTGCATTTTTTCTGTCTTGACCCAAACCAGTCTCCACGCCCGCCACCCAAATCACACTGCTCCATACTGTGAGCCCACTAGAAGTTATGTGGGTCGGGACAGTGCTATGCTCAGAGCCCCTCAGTGTCAACTTGGCAGCTGGTGGAACACATCCTGGTGCCTTGCAGACCCAGGGTTACATGTGTTTGTTCTAATTGTTTTTTTTTGTCTTAGTGTATCTTTGTCAGCTCGTAGACGTGATGCTTTTAGGGTAAAATCGGAAGAAAAAAACAAAACGGCTTCATTCATAACATTTATCCATCTGCTCACACTCTGTGTGGCCCATTACTTTATGTCTTTTGTTCCGGCACAGCTGCCTGCAGCAGCTCGGCTTTAATTGTCTTGTTGGACACATATGCATGAAGTCTACACTGACCTCCCTCTTGGCAGGTGATTTGTTGTAGCTATTAAAATCCACTCAGTAATTATAACCAACAACCTCCTGAGAGTCATGAAGCCCATTCATAATTTTAATGTCTGTGCTGAAGAAATATATATATATATATTTATATATGTATTTAGGTGTCTAGGGATAAATGAGCGTGTATCATACAAGTTCTGAAGCTAATTATAGAAGAAAAAAAATCGGTGTTGAATATTTCTGCTTGTGTTAGAGTAAAGCAGGTGGAAATGAAGAGAAAATTAGATTGAAAAGTAGATTTAACTTTCTAAAGTAGAGTGATCTGTGATAAAAAGAGAGTCAGCTAAGGTGAAGGGAAAGGTTTACAGGACATTCATGAGACCAGCCATGATGGATGGATTAGAGACACTAGAAATAGACAGAAGACAGGACACAGAGCTGGAGGTGGAGGAGTTAAAGATGCTGAGGTTCTCTTTAGGAGAGACAAGGATGGACAGGATCAGGAATGAGGTGATTAGAGGGACAACACAGACAGGAAGGTTTGGAGAAAAAGCTAGAGAAGACAAATTGAGATGGTTTGGCCATGTTCAGAGGAGGGACAGTGGATACATTGGTAGAAGAATGATCCTAGAGATGGAGCTACCAGGTAGGAGACAAAGAGGAGATTGGTGGGAGGACATGGAGGTGGTTGGAGTCAGCGTAGAAGATACAGAACACAGGAGGAGATGGGAAATCATGAATCCCTCTGAAACCAACCTCTGAAAAAAGGGGAAAAGAGAGGGAAAAGATTTTAGAAGCAAAATGTTATTGATGGTTGGTTCAAATCAGTTGCGATCCACCGTAAGTAGAAGGACCAGCCTTAGTGAAGCCGTTGAACTCTACTGACCTGGATCCATTTGCACAACAAGAGAACAATAAGGAAATTAAATCAGGAAGTGAGCTAATTATTTTTAATTCACTGTCAGATACCTGGTAGAAGAAGAAGAAGAAGAATTTAAAGGCATCTACCATTTAAACAAAAGAGTAAAACAGAAGAGAAAAAGGTGAGACAGACAGTTTCACTCGTTCATCTAAAATACAACCTCGAAAAAAACCGTGTCACTAAAGTCGACCAGAAAAGTCTATTTTAGAAAATACCATCTGCGCCTGCGCACTGCATCTCCCCACACCTCCGTTCCCGTCGTCGTGGTTACGGAGTTAGGGGGCGCTCACGGACGGACTAAAAGCAGAGGAGAGAGGTGGAGAAGAGAGGTACCCACACTCCCATCATCACCGCTGCTCCTCCTCCGCTGCTTCTCTCCGGGCTGGGTTGAGCTCCGTGCTCCGGTACTACTACACAGTTTCCTCGGTTGATTCTCCGCCCGTCGGTTTGAACGGACTCGGTAAGTGGAAACTAGCGTTTGTAGCTGTTATTGATGTGAAGGGACACGGAGGCGTCGCTGCTGCAGCTGCTGCTGCTGGTTGTTCAGTCTGTAGCTTCACTGCTAGGCTGCTGAGACAATGGGCCACAGCCTGTGACGGTGTATGTACATAGAAGCTGCTGCTGCTGCAGCTGGTGGTGTTGGTGCTGGTGGTGTTGGTGGTGGTCAGCAACATGAGCATCTTGACCCGGGAAAACAGGACCTGTTTTGCCTCTGCAGCCACCAGGGGTCATAACATTTAACTAATTAATCTTTGCTAAACATCTGGAGTGTTATCACTAGTTGTTACCATGATAATTTGATGTCCACTGTAGAAGACCTAGCAACATGTGACACGTTTAATGCCCTGCTCTTGTCCAATGATGTGAAAGACCAGATTGTTGCCTTCAGGTATCATCACAACAACAGGAGCTCCTTAGTTTCTTGACAACACTGTGATACAACATGGCCGCCCCCATTGTTTGATATCAGTGTTCATTTTGATCAGGCTCATTCTTGACCGGTGCCGTCCATTGATTTATCACTAGATCAGAAGGTAGCGCTGGTATTACCACTAATCTGGTCATGATGCTAATCTCGAGGATTAAATGTGATCGTAGAGCAGGCGTGTGCAAATCGAGACTCGCGGGCCACATTGGATCCCAAACTTTGACATGGGGTCAGGAGCAGATAGATAAATAACAGGATTGAAGTCATGCAATAAAAAATAAAGTTGCTTTTTGTCTAAATATGTCGTAAGGACAGATTCAGAAAATATTTCCTTTTTCATGACATTAAATTGTACGATAACAATTGAACCCTAATCATTTCCATAAATCAAATAGATCATTTATTAAAATTATTGCCACTGTTCAGTTGTCCAGGAATGCTAATTTTCTTGTTCTTAAATCTCTTGGGGGTCGGCAGTGGTGGCCTAGTGGTCAAGGAAGTGGACCTATTTCCAAATGGCTTTAGGTTGAAATCCACCAGCTGCCAGGTTGCCACTCAGGTGTTCTGAGCAAAGCACCGTCCACAACGCACATAACCACACACAAGAACGCTCACAATATGGTGCAGTGTGATTTGGGTGGTGCCAAACGTGGTGGTGGGAACGTACAAATGCAGATGAGATGAAATCTCTAGAGTTCTTGACCTGTTGTTAAACCAGGGGTCTAGATAACCACTATAAAACTCAGGTTTGGGGGCCCAATCTGGCCCTCAAATTTAAAAAAAATGACAACTGTGAAAGAATACACACAAAGAGACATAATAAAAAAACTGATACTACTTATTCCATTTTTAATATTGATGCAAAACTAAAGTTTGTTCCCATACGAAAGAAATCTATATTACTCTGTTACTCTGATGTTACTTCTTAAACTGGTTAATTAGCACATTAGGCCAAACAACCCTGTATTAGTTTGACCACATGTGAGATGTCTCACTGTCCTGTCTGTCTTTAGCTGTGGTTGTAGCAGCACAGGCTGTTAACATGGAACAGACAGATTGCACCGTGTGCAGGGCCCGAAGGCCCGAGTCTCACAACATTCTGGCTCCGCCCCATGTTTCTTACTGTTACCATCTGTCTATACAGTTGCTTCACCCAGAGGACTAATGCAGAACAAGACACTGTGGTTAAACCACCCGTTATCCAGCTATTACTGAAGTACAATAGAGGCTGAAATGATGGAGTTTTGGTTTAATATCTGGATTTACAGCCTTCAGTAACCAACACTCTGATCACTGCTGGACTGGAGATATGTTTTTGTGTCAACTTTTATGAGATGTATTGAATACCTTTAGAATATTTATAAATAAAAGGCTTGAACAGTGGAATGGTGAGGTTATAAGAAGCAGAGGTGGAGAAGGTGGAGGAGTTTAGGTTCTGAACTGTTCAGAGCAGTGCAGACTGTGGAAGAGGGGAGGAGAATAGAGGACAGTCAGGATGGAACAACTGGAGAAAAGAGTCAGGAGTGATCTGTGATAGAATAGAGTCAGCTAAGGTGAAGGGAAGTTGTGAGACAGGACAGTTGTGAGACCAGCCATGATGGATGGATTAGAGACACTAGGATAGGTAGAAGACAGGAGACAGAGCTGGAGTTGGGGGAGTTTAAGATGCTGAGGTTCTCTGTAGGAGAGACAAGGATGGACAGAATCAGGAATGAGGTGATTAGAGGGACAACACAGACAGGAAGGTTTGGAGAAAAAGCTAGAGAAGACAGATTGAGATGGTTTGGACATGTTGAAATGTTGCCATAATGCCATGCAAGTTGCTATTATAAAGTTCTATCTTTTTATATTCAGTGGAGGGACATTGGCAAGGGAATGATCCTGAGACGGAGCTACCAGGTAGGAGACAAAGAGGAGATTGATGGATGCAGTGAGGGAGGACATGGAGGTAGTTGTCAGAGGAGAGTCAGAGTAGAAGATACAGAGGACAGGGTTAGATGGAAAACATTGATTTCCTGTGGCAACCCCTGAAAAAGGGGACAAGCTGATAGGAGAGGAAGACGACTTCATGTGGAACTGTTTCTTTAAAGTAATTCACTAATGCTGAGCTGGAATGTCTCTTCCAGTCACTCACATGAAATATTGATGACATTTTCCGATCACAATCACGATTCCGATAATAGATACTCACACACTCAGCCAAAACTAAATCTTTCGTACAAAATTTGTATTTTTTTTATTATTCCTCTACACTTTTTGAGACAATTTCAGGTCTTGCTTTTGTAACTTTTATTTTTCCGACATCGCTTTTGATGTTTTTAATTTCATATTAACATCTACCAGACACTTCTATCCAAAGTAGAGACTTACATTATCAACCACATGGTGCAAACCCGGGAATCTGTACTGTGGAGATACTGTACTTAAGTTAAGTTCCTTTTAACGTGGGGTTTCTTTACTGAGAGACAACAGGAGAATTTATTGACTTGAAATTAATCTGGCGAGTGCATTTCCACCCCAGGGGTGCGCCCCACATTTTGGGAACCACTTCAGCTTCAGTCTGTTCTCCAGCAGCAGTTTTTTTGTGTTGTTCCTGAGTTCATGTCCTCATTCTGGCTTCCCTCAAGCAGCCGTTCCATGTCTCTGGAGATGACAGATAAAAACCAAACTGTACCTCAGAGGCACAGACTGTCAAATGAAAGTGAAATCATGTTTCTGTCACTTTTAAATGTCATTGTCAAACCAGAATAAAAATGTTATTCTGTCAGTTCACTCTCAGTAATCACTGCAGCGCTGAAATTGAGTTTTCATTTCACGGAAATCCAAGATTATTTAAACATTTAAGGTTTTCATTTTTCTCTTCCCTGCAGACATGTCAGACGTAGTTCCACCAGAAGTGAGACCCAAACCTGCTGTACCGGCCAAGCCCCCAAACGTCGGCGCCCCCTCTCCCTCTAACCCCTTCCCACCACAGGGGCTTGGCATCGGAGTCTCTGTTCCTCCTCCAAGTGCCATTCCAGTCCCAATCGGGAGCCATAGCCTGAGCCACGGAAGCAGTCACGGTGTCGGTCACGGTGTCGGTCAGGGTGTCGGTCATGCCGGTGGTCATGCTACAGCACACACTGGAGGTCACGGTCACGCCGTCTCTCACAGCTCCAGTGGGGGATCCACTCTGCTGGGATACATTGGCATCGACACCATCATCGAGCAGATGAGGAAGAAAACCATGAAGACTGGCTTCGACTTCAACATCATGGTGGTTGGTGAGTCACAGCGGCGTCCTGCTGCAGGGTCAGTTTGAATGGATTCCCTTTGGTTCTGTTACAACCTGACGTCTGTTGTTGTCGTTCAGGTCACAGCGGCCTGGGAAAGTCCACTCTCCTCAACACGCTGTTCAAGTCTCAGGTGAGCCGCAGGACCGCGGGCTGGTCGCGCGATGAGAAGATTCCCAAAACAGTGGAGATCAAAGCAGTTTCTCATGGTAAGAAACCATCGTTGAATGTCACCCAATCTCAGGGCTCTCAGTAATACAAGAAACTACTTGAGACAAACAAATCGAACCATTTCTGGAACATCCAGTACTGTTCAAAAGTTTTTCAATGAATCTCACTATGGACTAATCAGAAATACCCTCCATCCATTGCTAATGGGGTAAATTGCTATTCTAGCTGCAAATGACAGGTTTTTGGTACAATATTTAGATAGTGTATAGAAGCCCATTTCTTCCTAATATTACTGCAGTGTTCTAATGCAGTGGTGCCGAACCCCTGTGTTGGGGACCAGTATCGGTCCATGGGTGAATTGTTGCCGGGCCCCAGAAAAAAAATGTTTCCTTTTTGCCTCATCTGGCTATTTCTTACACTTGATCCATACCCATATCTACAAAAGAACTGACCAATAAAATGGCTAGGATTCCATCATCAATAATGCAACTATATTTGATTAGGAAATATTTTCTCAGTGAAGACAACAACAATAAACTCAAAATAACGCAGAGACTAATTGGGTCTGGTAAGAGAAAATTATAGACTGTGTGCACTTGGGAAATTTTTGTTGGACCCACGCACTGTTGATTCGGGTAGGAGGATTTTATAGGTAGGAAAATATTTCAGAACACCCGAAATTTACTTTTAATAAATAAAGACAAATGAGTATTTATCTGCCACAAATTAACCGTGGAGCAAAAATACTAATGGATGATGGTAAAACCTTTGTGTATTCCTTGACAAAAGGACTTTTCATAGAAAATACAAAATTGTCTTGGTGACTCCCAACTTTTAAATAGCAGGGTACTCTCTTCTTACCATCATCATTGCACCCATTGTGGAACTGATTTTACAAACACAGTATTGGTACTTTTTCTTTACCTTTTGCTGAATAGTTTTATTTTTAGAATCCACACTGCAGGTACCTTATGTTGTCCATGAGGGCTACCAGGAACCACTGGGCACAGAAGTATATATATATGTATACTTTACATATATCATACCACCCACAGCAGGGCTCACAGTATGGAGAAGTGTGATTTGTGTGGCAGTTGTGGAAACTGCTGGTCATTCCTTTTTTCGCTGGGGCGAATAATAGACCAGAAAATATGGTAGTTTGAATCTTTTTTTTCATTATTTTCCACATTTGAAAAACCTTGACAACAATGCAATGATAAAACCCGTCAAAGCTGTGAACCTGCATCTGTCAATAATAAAATAAAATTAAAGAATTAAAAAAAATTTAAATCTCTCTCTCTCTCTCTCTCTCTCTTAGATCTAACACTGTTCTTCTGTGTGAACTCACTACTTTTTTGGTTCTTCACAGTTATTGAGGAAGCTGGTGTGAAGATGAAGCTGACAGTTGTCGACACTCCAGGCTTTGGAGATCAGATCAATAATGACAACTGGTAGGTTTCACTGACTGAAGATCCATTACACAGTCTGCAGCGATGTGGTCAGCACACAAAGTTTTGTTTTTTATCAAATACTTTTACTCTACAGCTACATAAATATGTATTGTATTAAACATGTGTAACTCTTTATTTTAATTTTTCTCTAACATGGATGTCATTGTTTGTTTCCGTAGCTGGGAGCCCATTTCCAAATACATCAATGAGCAGTACGAGAAGTTCTTGAAGGAGGAAGTAAACATCACCAGGAAAAAACGTATACCTGACACCAGGATGCACTGCTGTCTCTACTTTATCTCCCCAACTGGACACTCGTGAGTAACATGTAGTTACATATGATACATATCTAACTTAGGGACTGAATGCCACACTTCTTGCAATAAGACCTATTTACTGCATCAAGACATTGTTTATGCGCTTTTATTTTTTTTCATAGGCTTCGACAGCTGGACATAGAGTTCATGAAGCGATTGAGCCACTCGGTCAACATTATACCCATCATTGCTAAAGCAGACACAATGACAATGGAAGAGAGGCAGGAATTTAAACAGCGGGTGAGTCTCAAAAAAGATCAGCAAGAATTTACTGAGAAACTAGTAGATAACGTCACTTCACTGGACCAAAGCCAGGGGCAGATATTGGGTATTTCTGTATCCATGAATATCTAATCTAATATCTATCTAAAGTAAATTTAACAAGTGGCTTAAATATATAATGAGGCTGCAGTTAGTTGTGTGTCCACTAGAGGTCAGTGTCCTAATATTTGATTTTAATTGAGCAGCTGTTGTAAACGCCATAGTCGTAGTTTAGTTGTTGAAAATGACATTAATTAACATATTTATTATAAATATAAAATACAAAATGCTACACTTTGATATTTTGCTGTTATGGTATCGACTGTTAGTTGAAATAAAGCTAATAAACAGTAATTTCTTTTACATCCGGCGCAATTGCTAATGCTAACGCGAATAAATAAACCGCTGCGTACATGGCTCTTGTATAAAACTAAAGAGCTTATAAGAACATACGTATTCTGGCAGTTGATAATGTGATATTTTGTAATTGACTTTTAAGTTTTTTTCTTCATTTTTGGTGTGCTGCAGGTGAAGAAGGAGTTGGAGATGAACGGAATTGAGTTTTACCCACAGAAGGAGTTTGATGACGACATGGAGGACAAGAGCGACAATGACAAAATCAGAGTGAGTTTTTCCTCTGGATAATGTTTTAGATTTCTTGTCCAAAGCTTCTGTTGTTTTTACATATAAGGGTTATTGTCTCTTAACCTCACAGCAGCAGAAAAGTAACACTTTGTTAGGTTTTATATTCGTTTAATCACCTGAACAGTTTATAAGGACTCTTTTTTCACTTTGGTCAAACGTTTGTCTGTCCACAGGAGGCGATGCCTTTCGCTGTTGTGGGCAGCGATAAAGAATATCAAGTGAATGGAAAACGGGTGCTGGGAAGAAAGACAGCGTGGGGAATTGTTGAAGGTAAATGTTTGTTTGTTAAATTAACATTAGAAGTTCAGTGTCTGTGTAAAAGTTGCTTACGTTGACATGTTTTCCAGTTGTTCATTTTGGAAGTCATGGATTAGTACTGTTATAATTAAAATTGCATTTGCAAAGCAACTTCAATGTCACATTTTAGTGAAAATCTTTGTTCTCCTTGTAGTTGAAAATCCCAACCACTGCGAGTTTGCTCAACTGAGAGACTTCCTCATCAGGTAAGTTTGTGTTGAAGTAATTTAATTTCAAACCTTTGCTTGTCTTTGTAAAACAGTATTTACTTGTCCTAATACTTCACTTACATAGGTTATTTTGCCCATAACTAGTCCTGGATTCGACCAGACTACAAAAATACTTTGTAGAAAACCTGGTGAAAAGTTAGCTGTAACATCAGCCATTGTTTTCCTTTATTTTGATTATATTTCATCATTAATTTAATCTTTTACTCATACAACGCACACCAGCTGTATTTACAAAGCTCTGTATTGTTCATTTGTCAAATTTACACAGCAATAAATTCTTTAAACAAATACAACATAAACATTTGAATCCAAAATTCTAAATGTTTTTGCGATATGTACAGTTCAGAAAGCAAGTTTCCCTTTATAATAAAAATCTTACTTTGCTTTCTACTCTGAATGCCTCAAAATATAAAGAATTAGCTGTGAAATAAGAGTAAGCTGGGAAAAAGTTAGAGAAGAAGAAAAGTACGGATACACAAATAAGTAAAAAGGATTTTTGGATTTTTACAGATGTGCTTGACTAGTTAGTGCAAATTAATGTCCACAGTATGAATGTACACAAATTCTTTTATCTCTTGTTCACTGTCTGCTTTTTCTCTCTTTAAGTTCATTATTAAATATATTTGATATTTCTTTATATTTAATGTATGTCTACATAAGTTACGTTTAATCTTAGTAAAATAAATGCCACATTTTTGGTATCTTAATGAAAACTGTTAACCATACAACTTTGTTCATTCTTCTGAATGAAGACACATTATAAAAATAATAAACAGATTGTAAGTCTCACTTCATAAAACATTGCATTTTACCGATAATGTTTTTATATTTATTACAATTTAAATGCATCTAATTTCAGTATTTTTCTCCCCTTTTAGATCTCACCTCCAGGACCTGAAGGAGGTTACTCATAACATTCATTATGAAACTTATCGTGCCAAGAGACTGAATGAGAACGGTGGTTTACACCCAATATCCTCTAATAACACCCAAGAAAGTAACCTGTAGTCTGTCGCTCAGGGCAAATATGAAGTAGATACAAAGCAAATCAAAGAAAGGCGAACATAAATAATTAAATTATTGCTTCAAAAGAAATCGACACATATATTTTTTATTTTAACTTAACTGCATTCCAAATTTTACCATGTTTTAGTAAAACTAATCTAAAAAACATACACATATCATAGTGATCTTTCCAAATATTTAGATTTAGTGCCATTGCCGACTGCCAATGACTTGTCCTCAATCAGGTAGCATGAGCTTAAAAGGTGCCACGTTTTCATGTGTATATGAGAAGTGTTATTTAATGACCTTGTTGTGTAGCGTATGATGACCGAATGTCTTTGAATAAAATAATTTGATCTTATTTTCTAATTCTCTGTAGTGGACGTGTGTATCAGTTGCGCAGGTAATTTTTAAGTGCTGAAAGTCTTTTGTTTATGATTTATTTGAACATATGCTGTTGCCGCCTTCAGCACACTTATTTCGAAGAAAAAAAAAACTTGTAGAGAAGAACTAATGTTATTGTTATGTTGCAACGTGAAAAAAATGCCAAGTTCGAAACATCCCACATCAAGGACCATTCAGTGAATCCTCTTTTCGTTTCCGTTTGGTGTCACGTGCTTTAAAACCACAAAGATAACTCAACCCAAGATCGTGTTTTGTTTCGACTATGCTGGTGTATGTGCGTTGTTACCACTTGGTGGCAGCACTCGTCCATAACACAGCGATGTCTCGATTGAGGCACTGAAGCGCAAGACCTGATTAAGTCCTGTATGTGGAGCCCGTGCGTTCATGTTAATGGGATCTTACAAAAATCGTCTGTGGATATTTTATTGTTAACGCGCCTCTTCAAAGCATTGTTTACATAAAGCGCTAAGCTTTAGCCCTGTAGCATGCCCTCAGATCAGTCCAAAACACTGAGATTCTTACATGTTTATCCAATGGTATTAAAGAAATAAAAGTCAATGTTTTGCCATAGACGAAAATACAATCAGATCAGTATTTTTATTGTTTTTTTTAATCTGTGGTGTATTTGTAGTTTTGCCCTAATGCCATGTCTGTATATTTTTTGGAGCAGTAGGGAAGTAAACATTTTTTCATGTGTATGCTTTTGCCACTTACAGCTAATCTGACCTTGTGTATCAATAACTAACAGTAATCTCTGAGGCATGAACATGTGATGAAGTGAAGTCTTGTATAGTCACACGATGCTTTTCTTTGTCTGTGTTTATGCATTAAATCGGTGGTTTTCAACCACGGGCTGAGGACCGGTCCGTGGTGCCGGGTCGCAGAGAAATGTCTCCTTTTGAACAATGGAATGGCTAGGATTCCATCATCAATAATTCAACTATATTTGATTAAGAAATATTTTCTCAGTGAAGACAATAATAAACTGAAAATGACACAGATAGTTTTAAACTATTGGCAGTGATGAGTCTTTGATACAAAATACTAACCTTGTATACTAGCCTGGTAGCAGATAATTATAGGCTCTGTGCACTTGAGAAATCCTTGTGTGCATGCACGAATAATTCTGGTAGGAAGATTTTACAGTATAGGTTGGAAAATATTTCGGAACATCAGAAATTTAATTTTATTAAGGGGTATTTAGCTGCCACAACTTAATGACAGGTCCATAAAAATGTACTTGACATTTAACTGGTTCATGGCGCAAAAAAAGTTTGGGGAATTACCACATTTCTTCGTTTTGATTGATCCATTCAGACAGTTGTCTTTACATATATTGTCTTACTTTAATTTATTTTATTTTATTGCAATGACCTGTCCATTCTTTCAAACAATAAAATATTGTCCAAAAGCAAAAACTGTTTTAAACGTTGCCTGTCATTCTTTTAAGAGACTTGCATTCCAAATTGCAAATTTAGTGGCTGTTCATTTGGAAACGTCTTTTTAAACTTTCATTATAATAAACCCACCTCCATTTTATATATTAGCCCCACCCATGCTTACTTGTTAGGGCTAAACAGCTATATAATATCAGCACTTGAGGATCAACAACAGCAATAACAACACTGCCAGGAGGGAGAAAGGTGAGGAAGCTTTTGGGGGTTCTGTCCTGAAAACCTTATAGCCATAGGTCTTAGCCAAGCAACATTAGAGCCCATGTATCTCTTTTATTGGCCCTTCAAAAACTCCCACATGAGGCACCTGGCTTACTTAATTTCTTTGGCACATTGTAAAGGTATAAGGGAGACTTTATGACAAAAATCCCATATTACAGTAAACATGTTTTGCCCAACAAAAGTGATAGCTAACTTGTCGATTGTTCTTTAAACGAAAGACCAATTGTACCTGTCTGTAACTTTTTGGTTACTCATCAGGTCATCTATCATGTGAAATCACTACAGCGCTTTGAAGTAATGCCGTGTAACATGATATCGAGTGGTGCTCCAAATCATGGATAGAGACATTAAAATGGAGAAATGTTGCTATGGATAAGGATCTTAACTGCGAGTGAACGTTCCCCTTCTCTAGCAGAGGACTGCTATTGTTAAATAATTAGGTTATGTTTGCGATCTGTGTACTGTAATGAGATTTGACTGTGATGGTCTCTTCAGTTCACTATCAAGAGCTATTCTGTTTTTGGCTGTGACAGACCTGGTGAAGTCCAAACTATCAATGCAAATGAGTCTATCACATGTTTCTGTGATTACAAAGAGCCAACTACCTGTATCTGTTGGGTCTTTTGGTGCATCGTGCACCCAAACTTTTCTCTCCTCAGACGCTTAATCTAGCTCTTCTGGGGATCACAATGAATTCTCAGGCCAGCGGAGCAACATCATTGCCCCATAAAGTCCTGCTCGGGGGACTCCTGAGGCTACCGACAGGTACAGGCTGGCCTACCGGGCTGGGGCGTGGGCAGTGGCTGAAGCAAAAACTCAGGCTTGGGAAAAGTTTGGGGAGGCCATTGACGAGGATTATCGGTTGGCCTCAGAAGGGGGAAACATAGGAGTCGTTGACCTCTATAGGGAATGTTGTTGGACGGTGGAAGGAATACTTTGAGGACAGGGTGCTCAGTGGATGATCCACCCATCTCCTGTGCTGAAGTCACTGAGGCAGTTAAGAAGCTGCAAGGGGGCAAGGCGCCGGGGGGTGGATGTGATCCACCCTGAGTACCTGAAGTTTCTGGAAGTTGTGGGACTGTCTTGGATGACATGTCTCTGCAACATTGCGTGGCATTTAGGGTTGGTACCCCCGGGGATGGCAAACTGGTGTGTATTTAAAAAAAAAGTGGACTGGAGGGTGTGCTCCAACTAGCGGGGAATCACGATCCTCAGCCTCCCGTGAAAGTCTACTCCAGGGTATTGGAACGGAGAATTCAGCCTATAATCGAACCTTGGATTCATGAGGAACAATGCGTCCCTCAACCTAGTCGTGGAACACTGCACCAGCTCTACACCCTCCACAGAATTCTTGAGGGATCATGGGAGTTTGCCCAACCAGTCCAACATGTGTTTTGTGGACTTGGAGAAGGCTTTTGACCGGGTCCCTAGAGGACTCTTGTGGGGGGTACTCAGGGAGTATGGGGTTGGAGGCTTATTGCTATGAGCTGTCCACTCTCCAAGCAGGAGCTTGGTTCGTATTGCCGGTAATAAGTCAGATCTGTTCTAAGTGCATGTTGGGCTACGGCAGGGCTGTCCTTTGTCCTTTTGCAGCATGCAATTACCACCTCTAAGTCCGAGGCCATGGTGTTCGACCTGACAAAGGTGGTAAGTACCCTCAAGGTCGGGGGAGAGATCCTGCCTCAAGTGGAGGAGTTTAAGTATCTTGGGGTCATGTTCATGAGTGAAGGAAGGATGGAACAGGAGATTGACAGGCGGAGATTGACAAGCGGAGATTGACAGACAGGGCAGCGACTGCAGAAATGCGCTCGCTGTATCGGTCTGTTGTGGTGGAGAAAGGCCAAGCTCTCAATTTACCGGTCAATCTATGTTCCTATTCTCACCTATGGTCATGGACTTTGGGGCATGACCGAAAGAACACGATCCCGCACACATGCGGCGGAAATCAGCTTCCTCTGCAGGGTGGCAGGGTGCTCCCTTAGAGATAAGGTGAAGAGCTCTGTCACCTACAACCTCTGTGATTTCAGTGTGGGAGGAGAGTGCAGCCCCTGAGTACTAATCCGAAGTTTTTTAAATAATGGCGTGTCAATGGGATGAGGGAGTTCCTCAACGTATTCCTTGCACCACCTGACAAAATGCGCAGTTAAGGGCAACAGCCCAGACACCTTGCTGAATTTCTTTGATGCAACCAAGAGTCCTCTTCTGTGGCCTCCCCAAACTTTTTTTATATTTAGTAACTAACCCAGGTCTACTTGTACAACCTAATGGCATCCCTTACTGCTAATGTCCACTGGGGGAGGTGAAAGATGACAGCTTGCCATACAGGGGATTCCGCCAGATGTCTGCAAAAAGCCCTCAAGAAACACTTTGGTCTGCCAGGTCTGTCCAACTTTACCCTCTGCCAGAGGATCCACCTCACTATCAGGTAGTGATCAGTTGGCAGCTAAGCAGATCAGTTGGCAGCTTGTAGGTCAACTCTTCACTTGAGTAAAGAGTTGACCTACATACAGCTGTATCATAATCATGTGTATCATGTGATCATTGACGACTGGCCTAGGGTGTCCTGGTGCCAAGTGCACTGATAGACATCCTTATTATTATTATTGCTTATTATGTTGCTGCCCACGTGAGCATCCCCCAACAAGATGGCCAAGTACTCTGCGCTGAAAACTGCAATTTGTCAGATGGCTCCTGTGTGATGTGTGAAACCAGCTACTAAGGGGGTGTTGTTTTCAGTATTGTTCCTAATAGGGCTTTGCATGTGAATGTTAAGTTGTCTCAATCCACTTCCTGTCGAGCAATGGATTCTCGAGTTGACAAAAATGGCTTAAGGTGGACAAAAATGGCTTAATTGTCCCTTTCTCAAACTGTCCATCTCACCTAGACAAAATTTAAACATTGTGGTCCTGAAATTAGTGTTTTGTACCCTTAAGGTGTAGTTGAACAGGAGAGCCCTGTTAGGCCATTTGCGGTTGTTTGGTCTCCCCAGTTTAGAGGCCTAGAGACTCTATAGTAAACGAATGGCATTTACCACATTGTCCAGCTTGTATCTTTGAGTTTTTCTCTTAGGATGCTTCAAGGCTTAGAGTACCCCTGGATCTGGTGCTGATTGAAGACCTTTGAGTATTCCAGAAACTCTTACAATGTATTGAATGACAACATTACCCTTCCTGTTGTCTTGACTCTTCTTGCTAGTTTTTAAAAAAAGCCCATCTGGAATTACCTCAGGTCTTGTGGATTTTTTTGATATATCCATGTTCCCACATCTTACCTCTATAAGTGGTGTGAATGGTGTCTGTCAATGGATGATGCCAAACTAAAATAGCGGTAACGCCTGTGGCGTGTTTCCTGTACACCTTTATGCTGTTTGTTTTCTGTGTGAAGTTCCCTAATAAAGAGCTTTAATGTTGACCATGACCTCCATGTGGTGGTGAATTGGGTATTCTAAACAGACAGAGTGCTGGACAATGTTGGTGTGCTATGTTATTGTATAATGTGTCAGAGTAACAGACACAAGATGTACCCCAGTGAATGCCAAGTCTTAAATGACACAACATAAACTACAACTCGGTAACAGACACAACATTGGCCCACATTCAGAGATCTGACAATGTTTTTTGATGCCAGTGTATAAGAAGAACATGCCTGTATTAGTATTTGGGATTTGTTGCTGAAACTGCTGATGAGATTCGTGTTGGCCCCGCCATGGTCAGAAAGCTGATACAATAGATCCCCAAAGATGAGGAAGTGTATCCTGCTCTACTCATTTGTAGACAATGCTTTCTACAATAATGACTCAATGAGAATCATCATTGAAAAAGAAGAGTGAGACATATATTTCCAACCCAAAGGCAACCCCAACCCCTCTTTGGGTTGCTCACCAGTCACCTGACTGGTGAGCAACAAGACCACCAGCACATCACATCTCACTGCGAGCAATTCTGTGAGTAGAAGAGAGAGTAGAATGAATTGGGTCCCAGCCCCTTTTGAACCTTTCCACAGGTGGTGGTCCTCAGTTACGCCAATCCAGGCAACATCAGTGTCCTTGTTTTTTTCCCCACTTCTTATGTACCACTGCTGATCTGAACTTTTGTCTAGGACCTGTTTTCTTTGAGGGACTCCATGCGCAGCAACATAGCAACACAGCTCCTGTGTTCATTAGGATATTAGAACCCCACCACCATATTATTGATGTGGATCAAAAAGGCACACTGTTAAACCAACCAATGGAGAGTGAGAGATTGATCTTAGATTGTCATTGTAACCCTGGATTTGCAGTGTTGGTGTTGCTGGTAAGGAAAGCCGCAAGGCCCCCTCTTCCAATCCCTCTACCGCCAAGTTACCGCTAAATTGTCCTAAATATGGTATTGTGCCCACACACTGCTCCCCGGGCTCAGACAGCAACCCCCTGCTCACTACGCTTGGTTAAATGCAGAGGCATCATTTTCTGAAGGATACTCCCAAGGGATTATTAGTGTTCCAGAAATAACAAAATAAAAAGATTTAAAGAGGCTATTTGCAATTAAGCCAAGAAATGTATGCTGATGTAAATGTTGGAATCTAATGGGCTTTAGCTTGCTTGCCTTTAGGAGTAAAGTGAGTATGAGCCAAAGGTGGCCAGAGGAAGGGGAAATTACCATTTTAGAGAAGTACAGAGCAACTGACATTCAGCCTTTATTTTGACCATTTGATTATGAGCCATTTGGAACCTGTATAGTGGGTATTGTATAGTCCTTGTCACTGGTCGTATCTGATCTTGTCAATGCTCAGTTCTGACAAGGTTGTTTTTCAGACAACGTCTTTTTCATGATGATACTGGTACAGAGTGGCTTGGTTTGTGATACCGGTGGTTTAGAAAGTCCTTTGCGGAACCTTTGGTGCAGGTTGTCTTCTGTTGCCCTATGACAAAAATGTGAACACCTAGATAGAGATTATGGAACACCGTCAGTCTAAAGCGCAAGGACTATCCCCCTGCTGGTAGGTTTGTAAACAACATCAGGGAGACAATGTGGGTGGGTTATTCTGAAAAGCAACTAGATATTATCATAAAACTATGTCCTTATATTCTGTTGCTCCATTGTGCAAATTTGAATTCAAATGAAGATGTTTGTGGTGGTATGAGAATTGTTTATTTACTAGAGAACATTGAAGACGGTCCAAGGAAAATAATTGAAATGAAACAATTAGCACCGAGACAGCACCAATTTTACACACATTTTTGCTGTTGTTTGACTCCCAACTGTTTGTTGGTAAAGTGTTTTTCAGGTTACCCCAGGCACAAGGGAAATCACAATGGACTGTAACTAATGCTTTATCACTTATGGTGGGATCATTGTGATCACCCCCCTGCTGGCAGCTTCAAGAAACACAAGTTTGAAATACACAAAATAAAATGGCTGACCTGTTTGTCAGAGCTAAAATATGTCAAAGATAAACGAACCTGATATAGAATTGTGTTTGTGGCTCAGTTGACAGACATAACTGACGTGTTACCCATCTTTGTGTTTCATTCGCTTGTAAAGAGAATTCACTTAGATAACATTTTTACCAAACTAAAGTAAATTGGTATAAAAATATGGTTACCCTTTAAACATCTAGTGGTAAATAACCTTGGCCTCTGTTTCGATGTGGATTCTTAGTCAGATTTCTGGTACTAATAGCATTGTGTTGTATTGTGCTCACAAAAATCTCCCCCACTTCCGGAGTGGGCTGGATGCACCACTGTTCCCGTTGGATTATTCAGAGGACATATTTTGTTGCCTATTTTATGTAGAGATACAATGAAAAAGTGTATTTTGTCCAGGTAACAAAGCCTGTTCTGACTGTTCAATTTAAAAAAAACTACAGAAACTGAAATTATTCTACATGCGAAACCGATAGTTGGACTAGTTTGAGGGTAAATATGACCAAACAAGACTTTTAAGAGGTAAATTCCTATATTTGGACAGAGAGAATGATTCTATAGAATTTTGGAATACCAGAAGAGAACTACTGAACTAAAACCAGTAGATTCACAAAGATAGAAAGAAGATGGATATCAATAAATCTTTAGTTACAATTGGTTTAAACTTTTTTACGTACATTTAAAAAATCTTTGTGTGCTTCATACAGCCATTATTTGTTGTGGGCTATTTGTAAATGTCTGAACAGCAGGGGGCACTCAAGGTGTAATGGGTCATTTTTTAAGTTCCCTTAAGTGGTCCTGATAAGTATGACATATGTAACATGGCTGAGTTTCTTTATAAGAAAGCAGTAGTTACCCATTACTTTCTAATAAAACATAGAAAGTAGTGGGTAACTTAAGAGGTGATGATTTGTTGCATATGTGCATATGAACTTCTGATGTCTTTTATGGTATAGGTGTCTGTTTCATATGGACTGAGACAGCATTTCATTTTAGTAATTGTATTACCAAAGGGAGACTGTTTTCCAAAACAAAAATTTCACATGCAACATGTAGACAGACCCTTTTTGGTATCAGTGTGTCCAAGTGAAACCATCTCCAAAGCTTGTGAAAAGTGTGGTTAACTGATCATATACCCGCAAGGCTAGAGACAGACACCGCAAGGACCACGCTAAACCCTGTGAACTTACAGAAATCCCCCTGTCGGTGGCTCAGTTTGCAGATAATATGCTGGCTGTTGTTCAACTGACTCCTCCCTCTCTCTTTAGTCCCTCCCTGTATGGCTGGGTTTCTCCCTGTGGTAGAGGACAAATAACACACCCCTCCCCCATCCATATTTTGTTTAAACCCCAGTTTTCTAAGCCTTTTTGACCAATGTTTTTCATAAATATTTAGCTAAACTTTACTAGCTGACACAATATGTGGGTATGATACAACTTCCAGGTGTAGTAGTGTTTATTAAGTAATTCTAATGCTTGCTTCTAGTGTTTGCTGCAAGAGAACTGCGCCATTAATAAAAATATATATATAGCTTCACAGAATCAAATATATGCCTGTGTCCATTTTAACTGTACTGATTATACAGTCTTGACGCATTGGTTTGAGGTATTTAATTTCGGCTGCTCTGCGGAGCTTGTGTGATGTGTGCGCATGTGTGTGAGTAGAGAGATAAGCTGAGAGAGCTACCAGACAGCTGATCATGTAGATTTGGTTGAAAATCAAACATATAACTTGTAATTATATAAGCTGTGGCAACAGGGAACACATGGGCGACACAGCGGCCCAGAAAAAATAACTACCTGATAAACCGGACTACCCCCTACTGGTAGTTTTATGAACTACACGTTTGAAACACATGAATTAACAAAATGGCTGATGTGGTGTTGTTTGACAGTAAACAACTAACAGGATGTGTAATAGGAAACATGGCCACTGTGTTACTGTGGTCCCGTCCCATTGGGGAGTGTAATAAATGCTCTTCAAGGTAAATTAAAAAGAAATCTCCTGTGTAATAAAAAACAAGACAGATCTGATAGAAATCCTACAAAGCACAAAAAACAAAATCGGTAGGTCAGATTTACAGAGATTTTTTTTAACTATTGTTCCTTCAATTCCGCCCTATGCAAGGTTTCTTCCCCGATCTCATTTCTCTCTTATAGCTCAATATTTTCCAAGTATTTCTTTTTAAATTTTTAATTAAAGCTTGTCATTGTTTTCTTTGATATGCATTCTGGAAACCCACATAGCAAACAAGCAAACAAAAAAAATTCAATGTTTTGTGTTATTCTTCTCTGGAACCCTCCTTTGATTTTGTTCATATGAATCAAAGAGCAGCACAGAGAGCAGCGCCACTCTTTAAAAAACATCTTAATCTGGATTTCTAGATTTTACACTCTAACCAGTAAGCATGTTGAATCGGCAGTGGTACAACAGGACGGCGATGGAACAAAGGTTTGAGCATAACAAGACAAATCGAATGATCATTTGTGTGCAGAGCCCCCCTGCTGGTTGTTTAGGGAACTACATGTTTTATATTTAACAGATTACAAAATGGCTGACTTGTTCAGGTTTTTAACACCGTGGAGGCAAATAAATATATATGGTGCCTTTTTTTTACTATTTCTCATAATTTGTACTTTGTCTTTAGGGTGGTGCATAAAATGATCAAATAGTCTTATTCTTACAAATTTGAATCACTTTGGCTTATGACAAAAACACGCAAATGACAAACACATTTTATACAACAATATAAATTTTGGGTTGCTGGTCAAGGACAGTACAATTACTCCTTAAGGCTAATTTCTGGTATGTGTTCTGGCAAATTTCTGTTATGCGTTCTGGTTAGCTTGGTTTGCAGAAAAAAAAAATTGTTGCATGTTCCATGAACTTGTCCCGACTTCAGATCATATGATATGGCTGTTAGTTTAGCACACAAGATGCAGCAGTATGATTTGCACTGCAGACGATATTTAACTCAGAGGGAGGAAAAGAGGAACAGGAATAAACCTCTCTTATTCTTGGATCTTATTTAGTGAACCTGCAAACTACAAGGATATCAGCTTAAAATTACTTATTTACAACTATCACATTTGATCAGGGACTTCTGTTTATTGCACGGACATTATAAGATTATTAATGCTTTTAATAAAAGCATCAAACATACACCACCAAGTGGTCATCTTGAGAACTACAAACTACTACTAGTTTCCAACACATGTGAGTAAACAAAATGGCCGATATGAGGAGCATTGTGTAATGTCAGAAGGCAGAAAACTAATGTTTTATATAGGTTATATATAGTTTTTCTGATATATATGTATATATATAACAGCAAAGTGGTTCCTTACCAGACTACAGAAAAAAAATCTGCTCCCCAGACTTTGTCTGATGTTGGTGTGTGAAAAAAAAGGAAAGGCGGCACACAGCTCTCAATCCTCACTTAATTAGACAGAGCAAACACAATGTAGATGTACAGACTATCGACATGACTTTAACGAGTCATGCTCTGGAGTAAATACATAAAATGTTGACATCACATCCATTTGCATAATAATTTTGATTTATCTAAGTTTGGCATGTATATGTCAATCTATTCTTTGTCAGGGGGTTTAATGATGATAATTTTAGTAGGTAACTAATAATTAAGAGGTAGACAAGTTAGCATAGCACCCAACTCTGGACACATTTGTGTCACATATGCCAGTAAGAAATGACAAGCGAGTTCACCCAGACATAGCAACCTAAAATGTTTGCAGAACACAGACAGAACAAAGAAAACTAACAGCTAGAAATCATACACACCAGTGTCTGTGGCTAAGGTAACAGACATTTTGCAGTTCCACTGACTCCTCCTCCTTCGTATGGCCCCTCCCTCTGTACCGGGTGTTCTGTCTGTGGCGGCGGACAAACACCCCCTCCCTTCCTTGCTAATGTACTGCTCCTTGTTCCCACATCCAATGTTGCCTGTGTGCAGTTCCTTTCACCACACTGCAGTTAGCTACTCATGGCAGAAACACTACTGCTCCACTACAGCCTTGTATGAGTTCTATCATAGAGTCTGAAATAACGGCTCTTCGAGCTGAACATACATACCTTGCTGGCTTTTTGTTTATTACCGCCAGTGGAGAACGACTAACACGAACCTAATCGACTAATTCGACCACTATTCTCGACGACTTGCCCCCACGATCGCCTGCGCTCGTCGACCAACCCTCGTCACCACAGACGGTTGACGTACTTTCATGGTGGAGATCGCACAAAAAGGGGGCGGAGTCTATCGAGTGAATAGAATGAGAAGAGTAGTCAGTTGACTTCGCGACTGCACAACTGCACTGTTGCTGGAGCTCCTCTCACTAGTTCTCCCGGTCAGTGTCCAAACCCGCCGTGTGGATGTCACACTGACAACATCACATAACCGTTACGGTTATACAGTCCTCAAGTAAAACCTTGCGGACCTAAGGGAAAGCACCATCCGCACTTACAGACTGATAATCGCGGGAACAACTACGCGACGACGAGCACCGGTGAGTCAAGGTATTACAGCTAGCATGTTGGAGAAATTGCTCGCGTGTGTGTTTACACTTATTTGGCTTAAATTGTAAATGTCTTTTGAGTTTTTTCCCGAGATTATTTGAATGCACCATTTTAGGTTTCATGATTAATTCAAATATTGATGTTGACAATATTGAAAAAAAAATTCTGGCTATTGTTAGCTTAATAAGAAATATTTTTTCCACTTTTTAAATGTTTTGTCTTTGGCATTAAAGGAAAAAGGTTTGTTTAACACATAGAACTTCAACGCATAACAATTTCATTACCAATGCTAAGTCTTCCTCTCACTTTCCGCTAAGCAAATATGGAAAACAAGTGTTAAAACAGTTTTAAATATCTTTTTCTGACACATGTATAGTACAGAATGTGTATTTGTTGATAGTATGATTATTTGAGATTTATTTTTAATTTAATAAAATTATATAAATATTAATGTAATGTCTCTGACATTACCAAACAGGCATAATCAGACAAAATGAAATGCCAATAATTTGTATGCTTTTGACATTTTTATATTATTATAGTAAATGTCTCTCAAGTTTTTCTTTTAAAAAATCGATATACAAATGTTTTTGTTGGTCAGGGACTCCCATCGCAAGACCTTATATCCTATAAAACATTCACCTTTATGTGCATGCGCTATGGTCTCACAGCAGTTATTTTCAGAACACTTATTGTATGTTCATTTTAGATTGTAGTGTAAAAGAAAACAAACAATTTAAAAACATTTTAGCTTGACATAACTTGTGGCGTCCTGTATAAACACCTGCTGATGACAGTGCCAAGACGGTGTTTAATTAATGCTTCTTTGAAAAAGTCCTGTGTATAGAGAAACTCAATTATTAAAAAAGAATGGACATTCAAAATCAAAACATCACAAATCTGTCATCCACATGATAGATGACTGCTGCTGCATTTGGTTTTGGTTGCAGCTAACTCCCCTCTTGGTGAAACTTGGTACAGCCCAGTAATTTTCCAGTGTCCTGGATGTGGGTGTGGCTAAATGTCAACACAATATAAGAGATTCATTTTCATTTTTCGTTCTCATTTTCTATGTGTTTTTGTTTGTCTCTCAATGTAACCAATTTGATGCGCATATATGTGTTTTGTTGTCAAACCTGATGCCATCTTAATGGTAGGGATCTTGCAGTGACCTGATGTTGCCAAAATGTATTAATCTTGACATATCATATTTGGATCATACCTTTTGAAAAGTAGTTGATCTGCTTTTTCTAGTATCACACCCCTTTTCTGCAAAGGGCTCATATGGTACACTCATAATTTATTACAGTCTGTATTTTTTTTCTACTTGAGAGGAAGCAGACTTAATAGGCTCCACCTTCATTTTTTACATAAAAAATGCTTTAGTTTTGACATTTATGTTTTAGACACAACACTCCCTACAATATTGATATTCATTAGATGAAATTAGAATTTCCAAAAACTGCAAAAAATAATTTACAATGGTTGGTCTGAAAAGTAAAAAAAAAAAAGCATATAACGGAAATGTTGAGTTACACTCATAATGGTTATGTTCATGTTTATACACAGTAAAATATTAGGTGAGTACTATTAGCTTTTTATCTTGGTCCAATGTCTCTGAACTACAACATCTGAACACAAAAAAACAACACAAAAAGAATGAGTTTGATCGCAAGCAAATATGTGCATTTTTTATGTTGAGGCATTTCTACTAAATTAGTTTTCTTTATGGGCTAATAACTATTTTGTTAGCAGGTAGTGGCACACATGCAATCCTGCTAGAGACTATGTGAGTAGCATATTGTTGACAGCAGTCCGGCAACATTGCTGCCTCCTGTCTTGTATGGTGGCCGAAATAGAATATAAACAGTGCTTTATTCAAAAGCTTAAATGTGTTGAAAGAAAGAAAAATGACAAACATTTCTTACACTGAAATATTGAGGGAAATTCCCGGTCAATCAGGTTATTGAAAACACACTTTCTAAAAATGTGGCTTTATTGATTATGCATCAGTAGTCCAAGAATTTATATTCAGAATGTTGGTGTTGGTAAAGCTTGCCAGACCTATAGTTTGCCCTTAATATTTGCGATCTGCGTTGATTTAAGTAACTTAGAACTAGTTCTGTGCATTAGAGAACCTACCAATTGATAACCAATAAAAAAATTATAATGGCCCATCTTTGCTTCCTTGAAGTAGAGTCCAAAAATCATCTGAAAGTGTTGCTGCTAGGTGTTCAATGTCAGCGAAAATCTAGCGATATGATGCATTTTTAAATACAGTTGCAAGAAGGCAATATACAGTCGTGGTCAGAAGTTTGCATAAAGTGCCAACACAATAGCTCATGTGAAGTTCAGGTTTCACACTAAAATCATAAATAAACCAGCATCCACAATGCCCTAGGATTAATGCTTTCGGGAACTAACAAGTAAAGACAACAATCGATATAATTTAAAATTTAGTGATATGTCTTTGCAGAACACTGCTTTTTTACTGGGTCATAAGTTTCCATACACCGTTGTCTTCAGGGCTTAGTACTTGGTAGCATTTCCTTTAACTTTTACAACTTCAGAAAGTCACTTTGGATAGACATCAATGATCTTCTGATTTGGTCTCCTTTTACAGACTTGTTTCTTCAGTTCACTCCACATGTTCTTAATAGGATTCAGGTCAGGGCTTTGTGAAGGTCACTCCAGTACTTTCACCTTGTTCTTCTGAAACCATTTTGAAACTAATTTTGCTGCATGTTTTGGATCATTGTCTTGTTGAAACATCCAACTTCGACCAAGCTGCAGAGACTTGGCTGACTTTTTGAGGTTCCCCTCCAAGTATTGCCCTCTTTTTGAAGATTCCATTGATCTTCTGGAGTTCACCTGTTTCTGACGCTGCAAAGCAACCCCACAACATTCTTCCAACATGCTTTACCTTGTTGGGATCCCTTTTGGGATGGTATTGTTGGGATTAAAGGCTACGTTGATGGAGAACTCTCTTCACCGTGGCATTTGTTCCTGAGGCAGCCCTTTCCCTTCAGATGGCCTTCTTGGTGATCTTTGTGTTTATTGTAACATTTTTTACCAGAAGATTTTCATCTCTCGACGTAAATTTCCATTTCCTTCCAGACAGAGACATTACGGCTGTTCTCCGAAGTTGCATATATTTGTGGACAATTGCCTGAAAAGATGCCCTTGGTACATCAAGGTGCCTTGAAATGGTCCCAAGAGACGAGCCTGACTTATGCAAGGCAACAATTCACTCCCTGATGTCATTTCTGTATTGTTTTGACTTTCCCATTGCAACTCTCAAGTCGAAATGCAGTGTGGGTAAAGTCAAGCTGCCTTTATACCCCATAATTTCTACACCTTGGCTTTTTACTCAACTTGAATGAACACCAGACTAAAGGGATGATTCCATGAATAATTGCACAGCCTGATTTCAAATAACTACCTTTTCAATTGGCCAGACAAGTAGACGTATGTAAACTTATGAACCACAAGATTCAGAGGCCATTTGGGGGAATCAACTAAATATCTGTCTGAGGCCAAAAATTCTCATCAACCCCATTGGCAAACTAATGAAGACACATTATTATTGAACAACCACATACAGTATATCTCTCCAATCAAATTTGTGTTAAAGCGTTTTTGCTATGGTGTTATGGTAAACTTCTGACCCCAACTGTATGATGGTACATGGTTAAGATCAGGTCAACATTGAATAAATCGCCATACTTATCTGTGTGCTATGTCAACAGAGGTCCAACTTCGTCACAAAGGTATCAGGCATCAAGATGCAAGCTTTTTATGTCCTGTGAGATGCTAGAAACTTTTATGATTTTGCCAACCCTAAAATTTAGGGACCAAGTAATTTTTCGACCAAGCCAATGATCCATATAGTGCAGTATCATGAGCAGCATGGTTTTTCTGTGGCAAAGCATATTGTTTGCCAAAGGGTACAAGGCCCTGCCTTCCATTTTCACCATTCCACAGGATCGTACTGGATTTTATGTGTGCGGTAGTTGTTGGTAAAGTACCATAGTCGTATCAATGGCAGGACACAAGATTCCCCAGTAGATTGAGATAGCTATATAGAATTTTTTTAATCCTGGGATGTGTCCTTCCGAAAGTAATGAAAACATGTGTCAAACACTTGCACTGTGTTCGGTAGCTTGATTTTTTTTTTTTCCATTGTGCAGGCTAGTTTTTTTGGGTTCTAAAAAGAGTGACCACCCAATGCCAGGGATCTGTTTGGTGGGATCTTGCACCTATAGGGCTAATTTGGCCTTATGTTTAGACAAAGTTGTGTGGGACTCAAGAACGGCTTACTATCCATCTAGGGATCCCAGAGTTTTGAAAACTCAAGTGCTCTCGTCTCTGTATGAATGGAGCGTAGTGAAGCGACATGGTTCTCTCTTTCAACCCAGACAATCCAGTCTCTCGATACCCTTTTACACAAGTAATGAAATAGTATTGAAGAAACTTTCAGATTTGGTGTACCACAAGTACCCATCTTTGTGTGTTTGTTTACAGTTTGCATGCTTTTTGCACATGTCCTGGGGCGTTTTTTCTGGTTTTCCACTTGAAATTCTTCCAGTGTTGGTATGTTAGGGTGTTGCAGACACAGGGCAACACAGTGCATGGGTACTACAGGGACAGTCACATTCCTAGGTTCTATATGCTAGTTATGTGGGTGCTAGATCTTTGCAAGCATCTGTAACCAACAGTAGACGCATTACATGGAAGCCATATAAATGAAGCCTAGGCCATCCACGTTGTGTAGATTATCTTAAAGCAGTCTAAGAATGCGTTTCCTTTTAAGTGCCCATTCCTGACTCCCACTTTGTTAAGTGGTGTTAGCATTGGCACTCTCACTGATCTGGCCGAACTATATGCAATGTGTTGTGATGCAAAATGTATTCTTTGTTAGAGCACCAGCATTAACTTTCTAAGCAATTTGCACAACATCACCTTACCTTTTGGGGTTTGCAACACCCATTCCAGGCTCCCAGTGTGCATCAGTGCTCCTAAACAAATGGTGAGCCTGTCACCGTCTTGTTTGTTGATCATTGTCAACCATGCACAGTGAGAGTGTTGTGCACGGTTCATCAGGTTGAATTATTTGCATGGTAGGGCCTGGCAATCTTAAAAATCTAATCATAATCAAATGATGGTTATGCCAAACGGTGCAGTAGGGTGCTACATCCTGCCCCATGAACAAGAACTGTAGTTTCACTTTCAGCACATTTTAAAAGAGGAAGAGGCAATCATGTATATGCAAATCATGCCATCGATGTTTGTTTATGATGTGCATCTATTTTGCATTGGAATATTAGGAGGCTAATTTATGTTCCATGGATATATGGTGTTGCTGGCTATAGCGCATACTAAAACCTGCCAGCCAGAGTAAGGAACTCTTTGCATAAACCTTACCTGCTGCCAATGACTGAACAGAACTGAATGCCTGCAGTATACCTTAATGCATTCTAGACACCTAGGGAATGGAGTAAACAGTGGGCAGCTTTGAGCGCCCGGTGAGCAGTAAGTGGGGACGGTGCTGTGCTCAGTGGACCTCAGTGGTAACTTGGCGGCAGGGGGATTTGAACCAGGGACCTAGCGGATCCAAGTCCCTTAACCGTTAGGCCACCAACTGCCCAAGGAAAGGTCCCAATGTGAAAGGAAAGGTGTCTTTATTCCATGGCTAGATTGGTGTGATCGGAGATCTGTCCATTTAAGTCCCATCATCCGCAGGGCAAAGGTCTGTTTGGCAAACACAAAACTCTCTACTAGCCAGGAACACAAATATATATTTTTAAACAAATTACCACAAAATGTTTACGATTAAATCTTGGATTTTTCATTGGCTGCTACCTTTGTTTTTCTCATTACTGGTTTAGATACATTGTTATGCAAGGTATTTAGACTAGGCATGTCAGATCTAACATTTACTGATACCGATATTTAGATAGATATTGCTCAAACACTTCATTCCTGATATCGATATGAACCGATACGGATATGAACCAATAACGATACCAGTATAGGCAGCTAATTTCCCCTGAATTAGTGTGATACCAGACAAAAGACATTCTATAAATAACTGTGTACAACATAAACATATCTACTTCAATATAAGTTATAGAAAAATGACACATTTATTTTTTAACCATTTTGTCTGAAACAGATTTTTTGTGGGGCATTTGATGTAAAGAAGAAATGTCTAGTGTTGGAAAGAATAACTTTCCAAAAACATTGATTAACACTATAAACCTGGGTCATTCAGCTCTCACAACAATAGGCAATACAAATGGCCACAGAAACAGCTGCAGTATAAGAGTCAACAGTCCTCTTTAATGAGAGAAAACACTTTTCAGCATTGTCACAATCTAAACGGCTCTTCTTGTTGATGACATGAGTGACGACACCGAATGGCGTTTTACTGGCAAATGTCCGAGAAATATTTCGAATTCGATTAGCTATGACATAGCCCGGCTACAGAAACTCCACACGTTTAGTAAAACTAGTAAAACGTCTTGAACGGGAGAGAATGGCTGGCTCTCCAGGACCAGGAACTCCGTGAAGTTTGTCTGATTTCCTTCGCTCTTCTCTGTTCGTATTTGACTCTTTTGCTCTTGGCTGTTCTTTACCGTGTTTAACTCTGAGTCTTTGAGAGAGAGACATCTGCTGCGTTGTTGTGGTTTCACTGAGTACATTCCGTGTTGTTTTTCTTTACTTTGCTGCATAAAAACGCCTCGTGATAAAGTATTAAAATCTTATTCCCCATCCTCACCTGACTCGCTGGACAGTTTTTCTTTCCACAAAAAACTCCAGACCACGGACATTAACTGTAGCACTGCTCATTGTTGTTGTCCCTTTACATGACATCATAAGTCGGATTTGGAATATCTGTGGAGAAACCAATAGGGATACCTTCCGATATTAAAAATTATGCTGATATCGGCCCGATATTTATCGCTGGACCGATATATTGGACATCCCTAATTTAGATCCATATCATCTGGGTCATATTTATGGCATCTTATGGCAGTTATAGAAACAATGAATGTGTTTTTTTAAAAAAAAAAAGAAAAAATTGGTAAGCTCATCTAAAATGGTAAGCTAACCTTTCTACCTTTGGTTGCTGTGTCCATTTTAAGTATTTGAACAGAAGTCCATTTCAGTAGTCTAATAATTATTTTTATAACTGTAGGCGCAACAACTAGCAACAATGGCACCATTCCTCAGATACGCCTACTGCTATTGGACATCGAGCCTCCTCAATTATTTAAATACTTATTTTTTTTAAGGTAATTCATTTTTGCGCTCTTTTTTTTTTGTGGTTTGTTTAATTTTTTGTTGCATGTGCCTCTGTGTCTAAGAGTAAAGTAATACACTGTCATATTTTAATCTTTAAACATTCAGATCAGCAATTTTCCTATTTGAGTTATAGAAAATAAAATTGGTATTCTGCCTTGTGGGGTCAAGCAGCTTCTGGAAAATTTAGCTACAGACACTGAATGGGTAAGAGAGCTTTAGCTTTGGCATTCCCTTCACTGATCCCTTCTATGTGGGTGGGAACACCCCTTCTGCGTAATGGTTTAGTCCATGGAAGCTGTAAACTCTGGTTTGGAAAGCAAGCTGCTGGTGTGGGGGATGGTTGTTTTTCGCTCTCTTTCGGGCTGACTCTGGTCTGCTAGCTATAGCTGTAGTCTTCTCTTAACTACAGTTAAGATTAGACTAATTTGAAAAAAGGACCAGAGAACCAAAGATAAGAAGTCACAGTTTCCATTTTAATAAAAACTTTACCTACTGGTTTAGCTTATTTTGATTAAAAAAAAAAAAATTGAAAAGTGTTGCTAGGTCTGCCCTTGTGCTGGTTGAAAGTGTAGCATTTTAATCCAAGGTGCTCCTTTTCATTCCATCCTTTTCTTTTTGCCTTTGCTTTTTCTGTTCTATCCTTCTCCCATATTCTTTGGTCTCCCTTTTCTCTGCTAACATCTACTGTCCTTTTTTCTTCTCTTCTTTACTTCCCTGTCCTCTTTTATATTCCTTTGCTTAATTTTCCCTCCTTGTGCTTTTGCGTATTTTGTACATTTGTTCTTTTTTTATTTAAATGAACACAAATTGAGATGTTGGCACCTTGCTCTTCATTAAAAATGGGTTTGCTTCCATTTACTAGTGGGCCATGCCTTTTTTTTTCTTCCAATTGTGGCAAATAGGCAAGATTAAAAAAAAGTTGTTAACAAGCATTGACTAAAGTCCGCTATTTCCTCTACTAGCAATACAAAACTACTTAAAGTTATGTAACCCAAGACGGCACCCCCCCCCCCACACACACACACACTTTTGTCATACTTGATAAATAGATCAGTTTTAATTATGCTCATTTCCCTCATTGATTTTTTTTTTATATGAAAATATGATTTAAGAATTAAACCACAAGGGGAAGGTGGCCATTTTGAGCCTCTGTGATTCCAGATGCATTTGCTGGGGGAGGGGCAGAAAAGACTGCGCACACTGCGCAGTAATTTTGGAGTGCAGCCTCTGCTCTGTGTAGCAGATATATTTTTTTTTCCCTACTGAATTACAATTTCAAGTGTCAAATGGATTTTTGCATTGGCTAATAAGTAATCTAACAACAACACTGCTCCCTCTACCTATTTTCATGAAAAAGCAACATAGTCCGCTCAAGCAAAACAAACAAATTTTCATTTGACTAAACATGCTCAACATGTGGATTACCCAACTTTTAGCAAAAAAAAATGAAAGCTAACTTATGCAAACTGTTGCACCTAGCTACAGCAGTTTCTCTGCTGTAACAGTGTGCTCAGAAAACAGAAAAACAGAATCCAGTACAGTTGTCGACTGTGTAAAGAACCACATACCTGAATCAAATATTTTGATCTAGTATTCTGTTTTGTAATTATTTCTCTCAATACAACTATCTACAGTTACACTCCTTGTCTTTTGTCCTAGTGGGCGGGGCTTGTTATAGGACCTACTCAGACTGTGCTCAGTATGCTTCTCTCAGAGCAGCGCTGGTGGCCATTTTATGTTTCTGCAGTAGCAGAAAGGGGGATGGGCAGAGTACGCACAACGTGTTTTATTTTGCAGTAGAAGAATAAGTGAGATCTGGGTTTGAAGTTTCACAGAAGGAATTTACTCCAAACATGACTTTTGCAGAGGGCAATTCAAATTACATGTCTGAGCTGCTGTCACCTATGTTTCAACTAGCATGGGGAATAAATTAACCTCAAAGATTTGCTTTTATTTAATCAGAATCCTGATTGTATTAAGCCACCAAGTAGCTAACAACACTTCAAGTATGTAGTTTTTAAGGATTAAGATCAAAGTCCTTTGTTTTTTCTGAAACAGAAACACCCCTGCTTGCAATGGTTTAGTCTCCCTGGTAAGGGAGAGGCTGGGTGGAACTAGGCTTCTTCATGCATCTGCAGCCCCAGTTCCTTTCATTGTACAGCTAGCATAGAACTGTTGCAACATTTTTCCCTTTTTGCTTGTAAATGTAAAAAATCAACAACTTTATGATTAATTATGAGGGTTTTTTTGCAGGACATGGTTTGCCGTGTTGAAATGACTGTGGTTTATTTTAACCTATAATACATGTGCTTCATGGAAAAGGCTAATCTTTTTAGCCAATAAATACTTGAATATTTGTCCTTCTAATGACTTTGCTTTTGCAGTGTACCGCATGAACCTCCTATGCTAGAATGGTTCAGTCCATACTTTGCTAGGAGAGGTTGTTCCGGAGGTTGAAAGAGATCAAGTGTGTGTGTATGTGCTCAGCAGAGGGAACGTGAGCCACGCTGTAAGGCAGGAAGATGGGGGAGGGTATGTGCAGCAGACTCTGAGCCTGATTGCGCTGTGGGTGAGCACTTGAGCGTTAGATGAGCACTAGCTAGGTCTTGGCAAAAAGGGAGCTTGTGCAGCTTTGTACTTTCAAACTAGCTCCAAGCTAACTTTAGGCCATTTGAAATGTGTCCAATAAACATTTTCCTTATAGAGAAATGCCACACTCCCATTAATGAAATAACAAGCAATTTCAAACTTGCCATCATCCTTCCCTTTTGGGGGCGGGGGTAGTTGTGGGGCGGGGTTAAGTTTGATCACTCAACTATTATGAGTCATTTACTTATATCCACTCATATTAGAAATCCTCTACTTTTACTTATAACTATAATAACCCCCTTACTGTAATGTGAGGAAAATATAGATAGATGAGGAACAGCACATTATTGATATATTGCTTCAGATTTTCCTATATTATAATTCAGAAAAGACACCTCCCCTCAAGTTTTTTTCCAATGGTTTCATCCAAGACTGCTGTAGCTTTCCATAGTGTGGACAAGACTGGGCTAGTTCACAGTTGGGGGATGGGTGTTGCTAGGCAACTCCTACTTTCTACTTACCCATGTGCGCGACTAGTATGGTATGATAATCAACATAAAGTAACATAAAATTTTATATAATAAATTTAATACACAACAGTGGTGTATATACAAGAACAATAGGAGGATTTGGTAAAAATGATTCAAATAAGTCAAGCACTCTAAAGCTGCCATCAGACTGGTGAAAGGTTTTCTTGTCTGCCACAGCAGATTACTCACTCATAAGTGCAGTTACATGGGTTCCAGCATTTATTTATTTAGATAAATTTATTTAAATTTGTTTAGATCAGTGCTTCTTAATCTTTTTCTGCTATGCATCCCCTACCAAGAAAAAAACGATTTGCGCCCACTCTTCGCCGCAACTATAAATAACAGCATTTGTCTGTAAAATAGTTATAGATACAACTCTGCATAACATCGTATCCTTGTTAGCATAAAGAAAACAAAAAAAGAGCTATAGTTCAACTTTCAATGTGCAATTACACTTTAATACTGTAGTACGGCGGAAAAAAAGAATGTTCCCTAGGGTCACACGCGTCCCCCTCAGCATCGCACTGCGCCCCCCCAGGGGGGCCTGCCCCACACTTTGAGAAGCACAGTTTAGATAAACCAGTCTTAGTAGAACAAACCCCCGTTAAGAAAAAAAAATGGACCAGGCCTCATTGAGCTCCTCCCTCTTTCTTTTATGTTTCTTGACGGTCTTTCAGCTGTCCATGGCTGCCACAATCAGCAAATAGGTTTAAGGTGTAGACGTCCAGCAAAAGGTTAAAAAATTCCTTTCTTAAGTGCATGCTTTTCTGTTGTATTAATTTGCATATTTGCAATATTATTCAACTGTGTTCATTCGTCAAGTTTACAGTGAAGTTTTGCTAGTTCAGAAATAAAGGAATTTCTTTGGTTTTTCTGCTATGATATTGCACAAAATAACACCATGACATTTAGTCTAGTTTTTTAACCATTATTATTTTGCAGTAACAGTGGCATTGCCAACAACCATAATGAAGGGATATTCGCGCGGGTGAACGAGGATGTAACAACCATTATTATACTATACAATACTCACTTCATTACCACACAACAAATATATTGTGCTTTGACAGTTTATCATTGATATCAACCATACTTGTTTGGTAATCCGCTTTGTTGTATTTTAGAGAAGGTTTAATAGTTATATTTTTGGTTACTTTTGCCATTTTTGTGCTAACAGGATACTCTGACATTTCACCCTAGTGTCAGGATGTTTTGAGCTATGGTAGGGGCTTGGAAATATAGTAGTTTTATTATATTAAATCGTTTGGCACACCTGACTAGTCGGTTTTCGGAAGTGGCAAACATCTCTGTTTCCACAGTGTGAAAAACTTAAATTTTGTCTCAACATAGGCTAGCCCTCAATTCGCCAAAGTATTATTGTATGTGGTGTAAAATTTTGCAAACAAGGTGGTTAACCTTGGTGATTTTCAGAAACTAAAAATGGTCATGTTTCGCATATTTTTTAGAAATGGCATTGTCCTCATCTTGGGCAGTTGGTGGCCTAGTGGTTATGAAAAGCACCTTAGCCTGCCAGTGAAAGATAGTGGAATGAAATGACAGAATAAACATAATGTTTGATTTTAAAACCAAACAGAATATCCTTCCTTAAATATTTTCTCCTCCATTCTTAAATAGTCTCTATAAACAGGGACGCCCTACATACCACGATCAACTGCCCTCTGCATTTCTCCTAGTTTCCCCAGCACAACACTTACTTACAATGTTACAAAAACATTAAATCAATTATATTTGCTTCAATTTTTTTTCTTTTTAGCGCAGGAGAAAAATATTTACCAAACTAATTTTACAACTTGAGAGCTTACAAATTATAAGATATATTTTGTTTTGATTGTTCTGTTTGAAATTAGCATTTTGTAAAAAAAAAATTTGGTTCTGGTGTTGGTGTAACTCTGTATCTTGGAAATCATACGCAGCTAGCTAGAGAAAGCTTTAGCCTGGCAGCAACAGCTAAGGTGCCATTTTGAGATTCTGCACTGATTCCAGATGCAGTAAACGAGGCAGCAGGGTGGGGGAAGGGTGTGCCGTAGTCCGCGCAGTGTGCAATAACATTGGAATGTGTGGTGGACCTGAAATAATACTCGATATTTACTCCGCTCAGTTTTTCTGCATTGTGATTTAACGCATATTTAATTACACAATAAGAAATATACGATCCTTGCATGGATCATACTTGATATGATCCATGCAAGGCGGATATGACTGACCAGAAAAAGTGGCACTCACTGTCAAGCATAAGCGCAATTATTAGATTGTGAAGCTCAGCTGTAGAGTGCACTCCCACCCCGAGTTCTTCTTTGGGAATGCTTTTTTTATGCATATCTTTAAGCACAAATCCTAATGTTATTTAGGATATAATTGAAATGAATACATTGGTGATTGTCAATTGCAGTTTTCAAGTCAACAAATAAAGACTAACCACTCTGTCAGAGAATACCAGAGCAGGTCTTCCCAGATGAGATGCCAAAAATTACAAAAAAATAGCTATCTATTAGGATGTAATGCTGTATTTTAAGTAGTTCTGAAATTTGCTGAGTAGATATTATTGTCCCAAGAATAACATAGCTGCTCTAGCTATGTTGTATGTTGTATACTACTCTGGCTATGTATGTATTTTGCTGTGTACTCGAGCTAGTAACAAGCAATTAACATTTTTTTTCGTTTGTTTCAGGTTGCTGAAGGACTTTTGTAAAACCTATGACCAGGTTCTTTTCAGCTTGAAGGTGAGTCATTTGATCTAAGCCTTGCTACAATATGCTCTTCAGTTTTTGTAGTGATACTTATTGTAGAATTAGTGTTTTGTTGCACAGTACAACAGCCTTCTGAGGCACACATTTGCATTCCTGATGAAAATGTTTTTTTAACAGTAGTACTAGTAGCGTTACAGAACCATGGACATTATAAGATGTATATGCAGAAAAAAGACCATCTCGTTTTTTGCATAACCTCTTTCCTGCTGCCAACATGGTCTGAATTTGTCATTTCTCATTGGATTAGAATTTAGCCAATAGGATAATGGGGGGATGGGAAGGAGATCGGGTTGCTGCTGTTGTTAATTTTAATGTCACTTCTGTGCTCTAGAGCACTGCTTGGTAATCATACAATATATAACTTTTACAAAAATTAGGAGAAAAGAAATCCATTAAAGATTTATGTTTATTCTTAGACAGGTTTAAGAATGTTTTGATACACTGAGCTCCTACTGACTTTTGTTTCTGAGACAGCTTTAACTTGTGTTTCACCAGGCTATAATTGTCTTCTTGATTTTATTCAAAGTATTTTGTTATAAATATGACAGTGTGCTGTGACAGAAATGACCAGTTTAGAATGCATCCCAGAGAAAGAACCTTCTAGAAATTGGAAAAAAGCCAGGGCTCTACAGTGACCTCTTGTGTTTCCTCTGCAATTCTGCAGCCAATAGTAAACAACAGTGCGTCATATCCAGCAGAGGTTCCTAAATGAGTCGGAGTAGTATTGAGCCCCCAGTCTGAGCTGGACGTTAATGCAATGTTTTTCTATTTAATCAGACACAAGTTATTGATGTTTTTAAAGTCTTATGTTTTATCTTGTCCTCACTATATCCATGCGCAGGTAGCAATGGAGGTCGTTATGACGGAAGAGAAAAAGAAAATCTTTCGTGCCAGAAAGACAATGAAGATGAGTGATCGACAGCAACTGGAGAGTCTTCATACTACTTTGGTAACATCTTCAGGTTTGTCCAATCCATCTCCACCACCTTTAATGAATGGGACTCACAAAGATGATGGACCAATTATGGGAGACAAGGAGCAAGCAAACGCCTTAGAGTCAAACTCGCCCAATGTCGCATCACCAGGTTCTCCTGCTCCTTTCTTGTCCTTGAGTCTTTCACCCTCTCCTTCGTCTTCACAAAGTCCCAAAGCAAAGGAAGAAAATTCTTCAACTCCAACATCACCATTTCATTCCATAAACTTTGAAATAAAAAAGATGGCAGAGGAGGAAGAGGATAAGAATGGTCCTGTATCTCCTTCAATAAATGACCCTGTTTCACCAACACCAACAGACTCTGAGGAATCCAAGGAGAAAGAAAAGACTGTGGCTCTGGAGTCCGATAGAAAAGAGGTAACTTGTCTTTCTGAATATTTCCCCTAAAGTTTACCTAACTGAGGTCAAATATGAACTGTTAAACCAAGTAATATACTAAATAATTATTATTATTTATACATTTGTATCTGTTTTTGTCCATCTTATGCAGGAGCACAAAAAGACTACATCAAAAACAAAAGACGTAGATACTTGTGTTAAGAGCCCTGTTAATACTCTGGCTCCCAGTTCAGCCCAGCCACCTTCAGTATCTGACTGTACAGAACCTGTGGATACAGATAATGACACCACAGACGCCATGGAGCAGGAGGCTTCTACAGACACAGGAAAACATGAAAAACCGTCCTCACCTAAGTCTGTTAAATCTGTTTGCTCCTCCATGCCATCTGATGGAGGTCCCAAACAGGAAGTTAAGGTTAATGCAAAACTTGAGAAAGATGTAGATGTGAAACCAGCAATCTGTGAAGAGATGATGGAAGGAGTAGAAATGAAAGACAAAGGAACCACCTGTAAACCGCCTCGGCCCTCGTCCACCCCACCATCATGTACAGGTATTGGTGGGGTCATTATGGGACATGGTTTAAAATCAGAAACCTAAACAAAATTAAATCAAAGATTTGTCATAAACTCATGCTGAACCTAGACAATAACAGAAATGCAATTTTAGCACGTAAAATTTCTATTCACTGGTGTTTGATCTGTTTTGATGGTAAGCATATATCAGACATCAAACATGTGATATAAAGCTCCCTTATTTCTTCCAAATAGTGAAAGAGGAGATGTGCTCAACCTCGGGAATAAAACGGACTTTATCGGAAGAATCCGAATATGATAGAAAGTCTGTGAAAAGAGAAGGAAAAAGGCCCAAGATGGAGTTTGAGGCACAGCTAGAACTTAAATTCAGCACCAAAGCTGGTAGCCACCAGAAACTTGAAAAGGTATGTCTCTTGTTATTTTGGTAAATTTAACTATTATCTAACCATTCTTATTGCTTGGCTGTAAACGTGTACATTTATTTTGTCTGCTCAAACTCATATTTCTACATTAGATTGTGCAACAGCTTGTGGAAAAACATTTGAAGGTCTTGGAACTGACAATTTTTGAGAGAGACTTTCAAGATCTGAAGAAGCGAGTAGATAAGATTGAATGTGCCAGCAAACACCAAACTGCCATCAACTCACTTCAAGTAAGTTCATTAAGTTATTGAATACATATATATTGAAGTTCTACATGAATTTAGATGCTAAATAATTACCAGGATCAATTTATTTTCAGGTCAGAATGTATTAATTATTAAATAAGGTTTTGTGCTTTTTTCTGCTCTTTGTAGGCCAAAATAGCAAGACTATCTAAAAAGTTTGGTGAGGCCAATCAGGCAACGGAGAACAAAAAGAAACAGGAGGTAAGACAAACTTTGTTGCTTGAGTACCTGTAGTTTTGAAGGCAAAAGTATTAAAACAATTTCTGTTTTCATTAGGCGCTGGCTGCTGCAAATGCTGCTATTTCTACTGCTAAGACGGCATCTGGGGCGACTACACAACCTCAAGGGTAAGTGTCTATGCATCCACCTTGCTGGTTTATTTCCCTTTCCACTACAAAGTAATAACATAGTTGCAACAATTGCACCTACAATGAAAGTGGCACAGGTGTAACAAGTCCTGTAAATTCTCAAAAGTACCAAATACAGCTTGAGCCTTAACTTTAACTTGTTGGCTAGAGCTAAACATAGTCATTCACCTATTTTTGTGCCAAGTCACCAAATGATTGTGCTCTAGGAAGAATAAACATGTATTTACACATTTTTAGCACATGTTAGGTTAAAAAAGGAAATGGCAGAAAAGTCTAATTAGAAGTCAATTGAAGAATGTTTAGGTTGATCAGATGACCCTGAGGATACCTGCCCAACAAAGATAGTGTTGTGAGGTTGGTGGTCCAAACCACTGTACATCTTGTGATGTTAAGTTTTTTTTTAGAAGGAACCTTTTAAAGTGTCAATTTAAATGACCGAGTCTCACAACGTCAGACAACCATTTTTCATTTTCCACTGGAGTTTTTCAAAAGGAATCTCGGAGCGGAAATGCTTTACTGGAGAAGTACAGTTTTCAGGAAGGTGCAAATCATCAATTTTAAAACCACTGTTTGAGCTTGAACTATTCATCTGGATTTGCCAACTGTTTCATTCCAACTGGGAAAGCTACACAAAGTCAATTATTATGAGGCCGTCTGAGCGTCTTTATCCTTGATTGAGGATTCATCTATGGCTTGATGTGCTTTGCAAGAAATGTCGAAACGTCAACCCAAAAGAACAAAAAGAAGATTAACCCCAACAACTGTTTCAGCTTGACATAGGTATGCAAAGCCTAATTATGCCTGGGTCATGGCTTGATCACTCTTTGTTTCAAAGCTTTATAAAGTTTAAGAATCTTCTGACCCATGTATCCATCTCACCACCCAAACCATTCTGCGCTGCACCCGCCACTGGTGCACCTTTTTTGTGGATGGTTAGCCCACTGGAAGGCACCAACCATCCTAACCTGGATTCAATCTTGCTAAGGTGGAACTCTGAAGTTCCAATGTTGCCAGTGTCGGAGACATTGCCTGTGGGGCAAAGTACACACTCCTCCCAACAATCAGGAGCCAAAGGTTCCACCAAGCAGTTGCGGAGATCTCTGAAACTGATAAGTATTAATGCTTACAAAGCAGAAAACCAAAAAAAAAACCACAAGGACTTTTCACATACAAAATTTTGCCTGTTTGAAAATGAAGTGAAGAAATCTCATCTGATTTAAACAAGGGAAGTTAGAACAGGTCTGGTAGACCATGAAAAATCACTGAGCAAGAAATGAGAAGAATCCTCCCGCGTCGTTATCGCGCCTGCTTTCTCAGAACTGGAGAATGGATTTGTTCAAATTCCAATAAATTGGAAGTGCAAGTGAAACATCATCGATCATGACCTTGAACACACCTCCGTACCCATAGTGGATTTCCTTAAGAGGTGCAGGCGAAGGGCGTTTCTTGAGCTCAACAGCATTTAAGTCTGTGGCTAGCCTATAAAAGAACAGTACACATAAGATAGCTCTACACCGTAAAACTAGAGGACTTTTGTCCAAAAGGATTGAAATCCCTCAAACAAGAATGGAAACATTTAATACTTATTTAGTTGTTCATAGTTCATAGTCAACAAAGTTTGGGGTTCCAAACTTTTGCAAACAGCTATGTGCCACATTTGCTTCAGGACCAGTGGTGCGAAAGCTTAATTAAAAACAAATGTACTCCACTCTCTAGCTTGCCTGGACAGGGAAAAAGATCTTAGGGTGGAATAAGATCAGTGCATGTTCATTGTCAATTGGTATGCATTCTTCTTATGCATTTGTTTTAATCTCATCGTACTATTTTGATGAGCTTAGTACCCCATCTTGAAGACCAAGCTCGGTCCTAGCGCAAATTGGACAAAGCATGGAAGTCAGAAACTATCTTCTTATGAGTCCTTTGGATTAGCTGAAATAGATACACTAGGCACAGTCTTCCACCTGTTCCACCTGCATTGTAACTTGTCCCTGAGTCTTGTGACATTCTATACTTTGAAGAGTGTAGTGAAAGAGTGTAGTAAAAACTGCACTTTTCCTTCCAACAGCACTCTTCGTCGGCAGACAGTAGAACCACAGCCCAAGATGCCCAGAGAACAAGTGACGCGGTCTGTTGCTAAGATGACTGTCCTGTCTGTGCAGAAGAAGAAGGTCGAAGAGGGCAAAGATATGTCACAACCTATAACCATGGCCAAAAAGCTGACCGAATACAGTGAAGGAAAATGCAGAGCGGATATTACCCTCCGCCCCCTTTCCCCTGTGGTGGAGGGAATCCTGTACCTTAACTGCAAAAAATGCTTAGGAAATCCCAGGCCTGATCGCTATGCATCATACCTATTCCGCGCCTTAGTTCCATACGACATCTACTGTGACTGGGTTGCCAAGGTCAACTACGTTGGGTTATTGGGAAAGGACGCATTGCCCAAGAACTTAAGGAGGACTATGAGAACATACATCGAACACCGATTCCCACTTTTGTCCTGTTCCAACTGGAGGGAAATTCGGGATGTGATTAATGAAATCCTGCGAGTGAAAAGAAGACCCAACTTTTTTCAAAAATGCAATGGACAAACATTTGAAGGAGCTGATGTCAAGTAGCCAGATCAACAAATCTGGTTGGATCCCATAAGACTGTGGCCTTAATGGATGTATTTATACTTTGCAGTTCATGTTGAAGTAACCTATGGCTTTGTGCTTTGAATCAGCACCATGTTGGTCTATTGGTGCATACATTTCTAGGAATTGCCCACAAATGTCATCTCTCTTAGTCAACATTGATGACAGTTTGTGGCTACCCTCAGTAGCAGCAGAGTTATTGAATGTATACAGAAGTACAAGAGAAAGTGCAACATTGAAAGAGGAACTGTTGTAAATACTTCAAAATACCGTTATCAGATCTCTACAGGTTCTACTTCTGGTGATTATTTATTATTGTATTTTCTCATGTCTTTCTCTGCTTGTTCTGCCATTTAAATGTTGCTGTGTGAAAGGAGCACCATGGGGCAAAAGCCATCTTGTGCCAGAAAAATTATTGTATCTAAGAGCCTTGATGTGTGTCACACTAATAAAACCCTTGTTCAAACAAACCAATACATTTTGAGACCTGTTGATTGATGAAAGATTATTAAATAATACGATTTTGCTAAGTATGTAAACAATAATAATGTACACATTTTTTCCCTTACAGGCCATCTCGGACTGGAGTGGTGGTTAAGCAGACTCCAACTACAGCTTCTTCCTCAATCACAGCTGGTGAGTAGAGGTGGTCTTCTTTTAATGCTGGGCTTTTGGTTAGTTTTTTACTTACAAGTACAGGACTCGAAACTCGCGGCAGTCCGGTCGCTCGAGGCGACTTAATTTCCCATTTGGCGAGTTAATTCAGTTACTAGCCAGCCCGGTTGGCTGGTTGAAAATATATCCTAAAACGCGTTTTTATGTTGAAAATATAAACATAGCGTTTGTTACAGCGTTAACCAAACCGCCATACAATACGAATAATAAATGTGCCGTTCAATTTATTACAGCTGCACATGTCTATGACGCATCTCGTTGAGTCTCGCATACTCTCACGTGATACGACAACCAGATTTCAATACTTGGGACCATATTATCGTCCATATAAACTCGCGTCTTTATTTGTTTACACTTTCAACTGTTAAAACATCTTTGTAATGTGGAATTTTCTGAAAGGAGTTAAGCCGCCACCTGAGACAGGGAAAAAACGACCAAGGTCG
>JAFBJS010000397.1:225287-264518 GCA_016785265.1 Paraplagusia blochii
GCCCGGGATCTCCGGTCCATCCTCGCGGGTCCTCGTGACCCGGGTACCCCTGGGTCCGTCCATGACTCTGTGTCCTGAGGTCTGACCACCGAGCTGAGGACATGGCTCTGTCCCAGATCCAGTGTCTGGACGAGCACCACGTCAACTGGCGCGTGAGTGAGAGCCTGTCTCTTATACACATCTAGATGTGTATAAGAGACAGGTTACTAGCCAGCCCGGTTGGCCAGTTGAAAATATATTCTTCAAACGCGTTTTTATGTTGAAAATATAAACATAGCGTTTGTTACAGCGTTAACCAAACCGCCATACAATACGAATAATAAATGTGCCGTTCAATTTATTACCACGGCACATGTCTATGACGCATCTCGTTGAGTCTCGCATACTCTCACGTGATACGACAACCAGATTTCAATACTTGGGACCATATTATCGTCCATATAAACTCGCGTATTTATTTGTTTACACTTTCAACTGTTAAAACATCTTTGTAATGTGGAATTTTCTGAAAGGAGTTAAGCCGCCACCTGAGACGGGGAAAAAACGACCAAGGTCGGAAGAAGAGAAAAGGGTTGCTGACAGGGAATACGAGACAGAAAAACGCCGAAGGTTTTACAAATCTGCATGGGAGCACGGCCGGCCCTGGCTTCATTACGATGCGACCGCCCGACTAATGTTTTGTACCCTCTGTTCTGCGTTTTACAAAAACCGCAATTTGACGAAGAAATCCGCGTTTGTAAACGGCAGCGGCAATTTCAAATATGAAAGTGTCGTCGCACACGAGGGCAGTGAAAAACACCGTCGAGCAGTGGCTGCCGAGACTGCCCGTACAGCTGTTATTGGTAGTAGAAATAAAAAGTAAATATCTTTTTATATAATGTATTTTTATAGTAACATGAAGTTGGCAGGACCCTTCCTTTGCATACAGGGCATTCATGAACCACTTGCACAAAACATCTTTATTTCCTTATCTCTTTTTTCATAAAAGATGATATATATTAATGTTATTGAAATTATTTGCTTTAAAACTTTATAAGAAAATTGCTTTATTTCTGTGATTATAATACACAATCAGATTATTGTCATATCTGTAAAAATTAAGGTAATTAAACTACAATATTGAAACAATTTAAACACATAGGCAAGTATAGGATAAGTGGCCTGCTGACTTAATTCTGGTGCTCAATTTTATTTCTTTTTATTTAATACTCATTTGCCAAGTTTTGCAATGTCCTGATTATTTTTTATTTTATTATGGTGCTCTGAATTGTTATATTGTAGTGCTCTAAATTATTTTAATTTTCTTATTGAAAAACAGTAGCAAAATATTCTTGAAATAGAATAAAATGCATATTAACTATGAACGATTGTGGTCTTTTGTGTCATTTTTACAGTGTTGAACTTACTGAGATTGGACACATTTTGGCTAATTGATTTTCTGATTGGCTAGTAACTTTGTAAGGTAACTAGTCCGGCTGGCTAGCAAGAAAAAATATGAATTTCTAGGCCTGAAGGACATAACTACTTTCCTCATGTTTCTTACTGTAACTTAAATTTAACACTTATCCACAGCAAATCCAGGCTCAGTCCTAACTACAGGGCCAACATCCACCTCCACATCCCTGGTTCCACAGGCCCCACTTCTTCATCTGATCAACACCACCTCTAATGTTGCTTCCAATGTTGCAACTGGTATCACAACACAGAGTCCCACAGGTACCCTCGTCCTGAAGACGGCCCCTGGAAGCAACATGGTGGCGACCGCTCAACCACTGCTCATCCAGCTGCCTCTATCAGTGGCAAACGGACAAGCCGGAACCCTGGTCAACATCCCTGTCTCTTTGTCTGCTACTGCACCACTAAACAAGCCAAAAACCACAGCGTCCACAGCTACATTTATTCTTAAGCCTGCTGCCACCACTACCACTGTACCAGCTGCGATTCCAGCTGCTGCTTCCGTTCCAGTATTGCAGGCTCCCACTGCCCAGATGGGCCAGATATCTCTTGCTCGGGCGGTATACCAGGGAGGTACTGGGGGCATAAGTACACCCAGTGCTGGGGTATCTGTTACCACTGCCAAGACTCCTGCTCAGTCTGTATCAGTCGCTGGAGCTGTGTCATCAACGTCCTCTCCGACAGCTTCAGGACCAGCAGCTACAGGGTCTACTGCTCCAGGACCTCCACAAGGGACATCCCTGACAACAAAGACAGGTGTGGGCTTGGGTTCATAACGTGTTCTAAATAAACCCCCCATTAGGACAGCTTAGTTGACTAACCAAAATTGCCTTTGTTTAAAGATAACCAAGTTACTGGAACCACTTCATCCAAACCAACTGCCACACGTCCCAAAGGCTCGGTTATCGATCTCACTGAGGATGATGATGATGTTCAGGGTAAGGCTTTTGGTCATCTGTTCATTAATGTCTAAAATCCTTTACTTGTTTTATCATTTAGATTCACTATTTAAATACACACCTTTATTTATATGGTGTAATATGTTTTCCAGTGACAGGAGTAAAAAGTGCCAGTGTTGCTGTTCCCTCACCCACTCAACGCCCTTCTCCAGTTGTTGGAACACTGAACAGTAAGTCATTTAATAAAATAAAATTAACAGATGATTATTTTAAAATTAGGTGTAACCCCCACCATAGTGTTTTATTCTTTTTGTGATCATAAACAATTTGAAAAGAAATCTGCTCCCAAACTTAGTTGCGGAGAATGGTTTGATATTACAGTCTGTAGCCAATGGCAGCCTGACTAAATGGGCAAGTGAGTTATCGATATGCAAAAGATTTGAATGCCCGAAACAGCAACTTCCACAACATAATAAAACAGCTATGGCGTTATGACAATGGCAGTAATATACTGTGTATTTGATATTGATATTGTTATCGCAAATATACTTTTCTTGTCTCTCTAGGTGTAGGAGCAAGGTCTTCCCCACAAAGCAGTTTTACGAGCAATCCTCAGTTGACTGTGCACCACCGCCCTCCACTGGTAAGCTGTACAAAATACATGTGTCCTCTCCGTACGGTAGTTCAGTTGGGAAGGTGGAAAAACAACTTGAAATGACGTAATCTGTGTCATTGATTCATGAAATTGGTAATTAATTTTGAAAAGTCATTATTGTGTCACTGCAGTTATTATGTGTTGTTTTACAGTCATTTAACAGAACTCCCAAGAAAAAATGTTTGACCTTCCTTACATGTTGGTTTTTAAAATGTTAATGTTTTAAAAATAAGATTAGATTAGACTACATTGGCCATATTGACTGTAGGTATCAAAGTTTGTGTTATTCATAGAATTAACATGCAAGTAATGTGTGGATGGTTCATTTAATTACATTATGTGATGTATAGTAGTCTTTCTGGTAGTAAGTTGTTATATGTATTTTTTCTCTTAAAAGGATACTCCAGTGAAATCCCGCACCGTAACCAGCACTACACCAAACCGGGGATCTACCATGACTCTTCCTCCTCTCCCTGTGGCGCCTGCTCTTCCACGTTTACCCTCTGATGCTGAGAGGACCTCACCTCCTCAGCAACCACAGCTGAAGTTGGTGCCAAGTCAGAATGGGATAGTTCTGTCCTGGTGTGTGGCAGAGACTGATCGCACTTGCGCAAACGTAGACAGCTATCACTTATATGCCTATCACCAAGACAACTCCAACACCAATGTGGCTCAACAGCATTGGAAGAAGATTGGTGAGGTGAAGGCCCTTCCTCTGCCTATGGCCTGTACGCTGACACAGTTCCAGTCTGGCTCCACGTATCATTTTGCTGTCAGAGCCAAAGACATCTACGGGCGCTTTGGCCCCTTCTGCGAACCTCAGTGCACAAATGTCATTAATTCCAACCCAAACTAAACAACCTAGAGAAATAACTGTTAATGCCCAGTTGACTGTTCATGGCTTTTTTTTTGCCTTTTATTCTGCATTAAACTCATATACAAGTGTTAATATTACTTCAATAGCAGTTGAAATTCCAACAGATTTTCATAGCAGCAAATGGTTGATTAATGTGTCTGGTTAATGTATGTATTGTATTTTTTGTGACTTGACCTGTTGTATATGGTGGAAATACTTTGCGACTTGACCAAGTCAAATATTTATGTTAACTCTTGTTACTGACCGGGATGGCCTTTGTTTTACATGAGATATGACAGGGTTGTTAGTGTATACTCAGACCTTGAAGTGTCTAAATGTGTGTTAGAAACAGAATGATAAGTTTTGTAAAATTTTGTCTGGCAACCAGACTTTGAACACAATAAAAAGTTTTATTATATATTCATCTGTCGCTTGCTTTCTATATCCTCACATATATACAGTAAATGCTAGTGTGCGTGTGTGTGTGTACACATATATTTATATATACATATATATGTTGGAAAAAAGGTTTTAGACATCCTTTAAATTTTACACTTTAATCTCAAATGCCCATATACTGTGTGTGTGTGTGTGTGTGTGTGTGTATATATATATAAGAAATACTGTGTAAATATCTTTTTTGTCTTTCAAGAGATCTAGTAAAATTGTACAGACACAAGCAAATACAAATGTTATATTTATTGCTTACAAATACTTACAACACTAACTCTTGATAGTTTCAACTTTGATATCGACAGTCAATTCTTAGTTATCTGTCTGTCAAAGTCAACACATAACTAATTTGGTCAAAACCGAATAAAAAACGAACTATTACATCTATCTAACTATCAAATTAATATTTAGTAGTTCTGCCATTACCACACGGTAGATGTTATGGGTTTTACATAAACCTTTTCCACCACAGTATATACGTAAACGTACAATACCTACGCACGTATCTTATGTATTGAATGTATGTGTGTGTGTATCTGTCCCGTGAGTTCTAGAAAGTTCTTCCTTAATTACCGTAAAAACCATATAATCCAGAGCCCGGTAAACTCGCGCCCGTCAATGTTTGCCTATTTACGAAGCGAGTGCAGGTGCGGGTTGGTCGAAATAAATTGACCAATCATTATTCAGTGGAGGCGGGTCAGTAATTTTGTCGTTTCAGATGGAATTACTTGGTTCGGCTACTCCCAGAACGACGTGACCAAAATCGGTAAGAAAAAAAATTGGTTGTTGGGTAGCGCAATATTTTTTGTCGATTTAAGTAATTTTCAGCGTTGATTTCTAGTTATGAAGTTAGCTTCGACTTCTGTCAGGCTGTTACTACAAAGTTAAAGCTACATTTTTGTGTTGTGGTGGGATATACACCGAATACGTAACGAACATAAGTGGTGGTGGATGAATGTGTTGTCGAATTTAATTCGAGCAATCGAAGCTACGTTTAAGCTATGTTCAACTCCTTTACCTGGTGTGTAACTCAACACAGCTGCGATAATTCCTGGAAACTTTACGTCAAATTAATATATTTACGCATTTTCCTCTTGTTTTCACATACATTTATATACACTGTCCACCTTCACAGGCAATTTTGTGTAAAATTTGACTAGATAGCCTCAAAACTAACATAATTAGAATGTTTACATGTCATGTACACAACTAAAAGTAATTTAAAAGTCATTAAAATAATTTTATACTTGTTTTATAATCTGGATTTGAGAACATTTAAAGTTTTTAATGGCTAGTTTTCTACGGACAGTCAGCAAATATTGCTCAGTATAGGTTGCTTGAACCCAAGTTTGATTCAACAACTAGATGTTAGGCGTTTATTGTATTTAATTATAAAACTTCAACAGGACATGGTACTAATTCAAACCCTAATAATTAAAATTTCTGTGCACTGAAAGAATCTCAGAAAAACTCACAAACAGTTCACTTTAAATGTACGTTGCTCCATCGTTTTTTTTTGCTAGATCTCGTTGCAGCGTTAAACCATGAAATGATGCAATAATTAAAGTATAGATTCCTGGTATGAGCCTAAACTGGAACTGGTTTATTTTTGAGTTTGCATGCTCTCCCAGATACATATGTTTGCTTCAAGTGCTTTGGAATAGTTTGTGTCTGCAAGGTGTGTCAAACATATGGCTGGAGGCCCAAAACTAGGCCACTAGGGCCTTGAGTCTTATATTTAACCACTGGTTGAATATAAGGGCTTTTTTTAAAAAAAATATTCAATTTTATATAAATAAATATTAAAATACTTCTATAAATAATAATATTTTTTATTATTCTAAATGTGTATAAATACCCTTATTGTTGTATAGCTACTATGATATTAATTACATTACCAATAATAATAAATACATTTTATAAATTTCTATCATTATTAATTACAGATGGCCGTGTCAGTCAATCCCAGCAGCAAATGTGACACAGTAATAGATGTGATACTGATACGGGTATGGAAATTTGTATCATTTAGTTTCACACTCCTAATTTAAAGGAAACATCCTTTATTTCTGCCTTTGTTGAATCGTCACAGTGTTGATGAAAGTGACTTGTAGAGAAGGTAGAGGTTCTATAAAAAAACATCTGCTGAGAGCTGCTACCATGCAGTGCAATTACAGTGCCAGCAGGTGATGCTGCTTGACAGCATACTCTCTCTATCTGAGAAGTTGGATATCTTGGCAATAGGTGGGTAGACACCCTCAGCTGGTGGAGAACGCAAACAGTTTGTCTGGTATTAGTAAATGTCTTCTGGATGAGAATCCAAAAATGATGTGACACCAAGGTATTTACTTTCAGATCTTGACCATCTCTACGTTTACATTCTCAGCTCGGTGGTTACAGTCGTAGCATTGACAGTGATGACGAAGTTGTCCATGAGCCTGCGGTTATGACTGTGATTACAGGAGACTCGACTGTACCGCTGTTGATATTAAAGTTGTTCTAATTACCTGAGCAGTTAAACATAACCACCTGCTGTCCTCCTATGTCCTCCTGTTCTTGTGATAATAAATGATGACCTTCATTAGTGGACACCGTCCCTGTGAAGCCTTTAAGCCCAGGTAGTTGTGGCAGCAATGGTCTTGTCTTAATCGTCCCCTTGTTCTGTGGAAGGTTGTAAAGACTTGGACTTAGAGAACACTTTTCACCAGTTGGGTGTCTAGCTTGGATGCTTTATTACCATTTCATAAACCCTCCTGTGCTGCTAACTGTGCCTGAATTAATACGTCCCCCTGCCAACAATACAGCTACAGTACATTTGAGAGACTGAAAATCTTTTTGTCTCCTGTTTTATAGAAAATACTTTAGAATTTACACATTTTGCTTCAAACCTTTACTGATGTAGATTCTAAACACTATTGTTATTTTAAGTAGTTGATATTACTGCAACTCCCCATTGGAGACCTACGATATTATTACTACTACTACTACTAGTAGTAGTAATAATAAGTAGTAACTAACAGTAATAATAAAAAATGATATTATTGTCTCATCTCCAAGAATAATGATTATTAATATTGATTATTTAATATTAATAATTGAAACTTTTATATATTGATAGATAGATAGATAGATACATACATACATACATACATAGATGTCCATTAAAAATTCATATTGAACTGTATTTAAAACACTATAATTTCTTTAAATGAGTTATTCTCTTTTACCGCATTCTCCTTCTCATGAGAGGATCTTTTATTTAGTAGTAGTCTATGCTTTTTTTTCTTTTTTGCATTAGAAACTAGGATGAAAAAGGGAAAAAAATGTCTGTAACATGTAAATTTCCCCTTTTTTAAGTGACTGCAGGTTGTTTTGGTGAAGGTAACTAACCCTTCCTAAAACCTCCCTGATTGAATTTCCACTTTATTTTCCTGCCTGGCATCAATAGAGGGAGCTATTGCTTTCCCTGCAGAAACAGTTGTTCAACGAGTGAAGCAACAGCTTTCTTTTAGTGAAGCATCTCTAATTCACAACACAACAGAGGGACCCACCTCCACAATTCTCTCTCCCTCTCTCTCTCTCTCCCTCTCTCACTGTGAGGGGGAGGAAAGCGAGTGACTGCAGTTAGAGTTGAGCACGGTGCTTTAGTCAGATCTAGGTGTGATCTCGTCTCCACTCTATCTCCGGGTAGGCAGCGGTCTCACCATGCACGCCAGCCTGAGCGCTGTGACCAACAGCTGTGCTGCTGAAGGGCTGCAGCTCTTCTGAGGGGAAGGTATCAGCTTGCCTTGAGGAGGACAGAAGAAGACAGAAGAAGACTGACCAGTTGCAGAGAGAGAGAGAGGGGGACATAACTGAAATCCCTCCCCTCGCCCCACTAAACACAGCCAAAACGGAAGGCTTTGGAGTATTCAATTTTTTTTTTCGCTTTATATTTTTTTTATTCCTCATCGCGGTGCTGGGAGGTGCTTCATCTTTTCATATAGTCTCTCTCTCCGTCATGTGCCTTCTCATCTACTTTTCCATTTACCTGGTGTACAATTTCCTCCTTTAATAAATAAGAGAAAAGATAAAGGAGGGAGGAGTTTTGATTGAATTTTTTTTGTCCACCCCTCCACCCGCCTCATCAAGCTGTCTCATACCTGTCAGTCCCTCCTCGCCCTTTAATTTCCACCGCTGCCCTCATGTCCCCATCCCACCTCCCTGTCTGTTTCTAAAAACTTTGTGATTATATGAACTTGGATGACATTTTTTTTCCCAAAGATAACTAAAAAAAAAAACACGAATGACTCTTTTTTTTCCCCCTCCCCTTTTCCTTCTCTTTTATTCCCTCCACACCCATTTTCTTTGCATCACACTCCTGCGGGATTCTTAAATTTTACTCTAGGTAGGTTAACAGTCGTTTAGTGTCTGTCTATCTGTCCGTCTGTCTGTGTGTGTTTGTGTGTGCTTTACGTATACATAAAACACACTTTAACACACGAATGCGCTCTCACACTGAACTATGCCTGAAATGACAGCGTTTATCAAATCAGTGTATCTGTCCGCTCTGCATCGTTGTCACATTCTCCTCCTCAGTTTCCCTTCTCATCCCGACAAAGTCAAGTTGTTTTTTTCACTGTTGTCCCCGAGTATAGTTTGATACTATTCTATTTTCTGTCTCCCTTTCTTTTTAAATCAACATACATTTTTCATTCAACCTGTTGTTGAAAGACGGAAAAGTAGCCTTGAAGGAGAATGAGATGAATATTTAATCATATTGCCTCGATTTTTGTTTCATCTTTTATTTGCTTTTGATATGGGAATTTACTCAAACTCTAAATCAAGATTTGGGGAAAAAATAAATAAACACATTTGCTATAACAGCTCATGTAGATTCTGCTTTGCATCCCAATTTTGTTTCACCAGGCCATTTTAATCCATTAGCATTTTTGTTTTTTATTTATTTTGAATTGCATATACATTAAACCTCTCATTAGGCACAAAGCGTTGCACTGCTACACTTGTCTAAATTGAAAAATTGCTTTTGTCATGTTTTTTTTCTTAATTTTTTTTATATTCTGTCCCTAACATTTTTATTTAGAATTATTTCATTTTCTCATCTTCTTTCTCATCCTCTGTCAGACAACAGAGACTGAGAGTTGGCATTAGTCGGATGTTGCAGAGTGGACACTGTGGTCAAAGCCTTGTGGTGTATTTTCCAGGTTTACCAAACTATACAAATGTGGTTTTGAAATAGACAGACTGATAGACAGATTTAACTCAAATAAAAGGCTAGAAAGCACTTTCCCCATTTCATCACCTCTCTGTCATGTTTTTTTCCCTCCTTTCTTGGTGCTGTTTTGGTTCTCCACTCTGCCACACCTTTTTGGGAGCACTGTATTTAAAGATTACACACTGCTGTGGTCTTCTCAGCCAGTTTTGAGTTCGTTCAGTTCAAATCCACGGACGCTAACCCGACATTGCCCGTGTTGTTGTTGTTTTGTTGGGGGGAAAAAGAAAATGGAAAATCCCACGCAGTAGCGTAGGCCCATAGTGAGCACTTTAGTCCTGTCTTTCTCTTGGACTGATGAAGGAGCCTAATTAATAGAGCGTTGTGAGCGAGCGAGACCTCGTCATGAAGACAAACGAAGGACCGCTCGTGTTGCTCTGTCTTTGCCTTTGTGTCTCAACTCTGCTCCTGTGTAAAACATCTCGGCTACAGTCAATAAATTATGTGTTACAGAAAAGAGGTAATTAGGTGAGTAGTGACTGGATACAGCGCAACTGAGAATGCACCTGCATGTGCAGTCGCTCTGTGTGCGTGCATGCATGCTGCTGATAGCAGTGTCTTCTGCATGAACTTTGAACAGCAGCTTCTCACTCAAAGGTATTTTTATATTTCCCTCCACATTTACTCCGTTAAACCTGACTTCACCCTACTGTGACTAATTAGCTGTTCATCTGGCCGGGACTTTGATCTTATCCACCTCTGTTTTCCTCCACGAGTTGCATGTTTTATTAACTCTTGAGTGTCATCCAGGCAGGCGATATTCAGATTCTAGGCACTAACTGGTCTCTTCAGATGCATGACTTAAATTCCTCTGCGCTTCCATTTTCTTACCTGCTACTCCAGCTTTACTATAGCTTTTTTTTTTTTTTTTTTTTTTTTTTCCTTACCTTTCCTTTTTTTTTTTTTTTTTTCTTAAACTTGCTTTTTTTCCTAACCCCTGACCATTTCTTTTCTTTTGTGGCTCCACTGATCTACAACAAATCCCCGAGGAAGACCAGATCCTTGGAGATGAGTCTACAATGACTCATACACCAGCTTTCCTTTATTTAACTCTTCAGCATGATGATCTCACTATGCACTCTGTATGACATCATGGACTGTATGTTGCAGTGCACGTGGTGCTGGATAATGTCACCCCCCCGGCCCCCAACCCAATCCTGTGTTGGCTTTTCTCTCACCTCTGCTTGAGAATAAATCTGCAAATAGTCTTAATGAACTTGTGAGTCAACTAGGGAATTTTTACTGGTATTTTAACACATAGACCAGGTGTAGGCAAATATTTTGACTCCTGAGGTCACAGTGGGCACTTAAATTTGACACAAGGGCCAAACAGGAGTGGAAGAGATTGAGAATTTGTGTAAACTAAGATAAATGACGCGTAAAAGTCATGAATAAAATGTAAAATGTCAAAATACTCTTAGCCTTCACGATGACATTTATAGGGAAAGTTTAGCAGTTGCACATAAAGGTCAAAGCGATGATCACAACACAAAGCTATCAAATAATTTACAGACGTTTCCCGGGCCAGATTGCAGTGCCCGATGGGCCGCATGTGGCCCCCGGGCCTTAGATTTCCCAGATCTGACATAGACTCTGAGAGCAGATTACTCTTAATTCTCCAAGATGTGTTATGTATAGTGTGTACTGTGGGCTAATAAAGCCATTCTGAGTAATTAAGTATTTAATAGAGTGTCCATGTTTAGAACATTTAGAGACATTACATCATCCTTGTTTCTAATTAATTTTTACATCTCCCCCTAATAGATCCCTCCCTCAAGAATTTAGTTTATAAATGACAGAGGGACAGATCAGGTCTTTGGATCTGGGATTTCATCCTGCGTATGCTTTACTCCTGGTCCCAGGAGTTCAATTAAGAATTATAAAATTGTTATTTATAAATAACAGCAGTTAAAAAGATTACTGGTTTTCAGTAATATTTTACTTTACTTTCAGAAGTGTTGGAAAATCTAGTTACTTTCCATGATAGTTCAAGGGGCAACAAAGTTAACTTAACCTACTTGACATTATAACTTTAAAGGGGATTTACTTCAATGCATTTGTTGGTGGTGAACCTAAAAAACATGACTTGTTGCTTTTTTGTGAGCCCTGAAATAATAATAATAAAAAAAACAAGTTAAAACAGAAACATCTGCTATGATTCGATGGAACAGTCACACCAGCGGGTAGCATCACATTCTGATTGCACTGGTTCTGGGCATGTACTGTAGAAGCAGCAGCCTGCCTGAGTTAAGCCTTGACCTCAGAGGCAGTTGACTTGTGAAAACACTGTGGTCTTCAGTCTCGAGGCGCAGCACATCTGTCCACAGCCAAGCTCTGCCATCTGACTCTGCACTTCTTCTTCTCCCCCCTTCAGACTGAGGAAGAGAAGAACGGAGAGCGGTCTGGAAAACTGATCATCATGACAGGCTAGAGCAAGTGAAGGCGCAGATTGAAGGGAAGCCAAGCCAGAAGGAAGGGAAGAAGAGGAGAGCATCCACACACATACTGCTCATCTCCAAGGCAACTGTGTTCACACAGACGTTTTGCAAGGAGACCGCAGAGAGCCGCACTGCCAGCATTGGACAAAAGAGAGATTGAATCGGATGGAAACAGACAAACACAAAAATGTCCATTCTTTATGCTTCGCCCACTGTCTTTTAGTTAACTGTTCATCCTGACGTCCTCAGTCCTTGGTCGCGTTTTCTGGCAGTTTCCTCTGTAAAGAACTTCTTCGTAAAAAAAAGACAAAAATACACTTTTCTTCATTCAGATACCAGTTAACGAAAAAAACCCTCCACACTCTCAACACATCCCACACGCAGCCAAGGTTCCACTGTTGGACACCTTCAACTTCCTCCATTTATCTGCTTGCAAGACCCCCTCCATCAGTCTTCTTTGTGCGACTTCATCTGTCTACTATCCCTTCATCTGAGGCTATGAGAGGAGGAGCTGAGTCCCAGATCACTCCATCATGCCAGTTCTGAAGAGCAGAGAGGAGATCCGGGCTGGCAATGTTCAAGGTAAGACACAACCGTTGCCTTCAAACTGTGTAGACTTCAACGCAGGGCCTGGGAGGAGGGTTCAGCCCTGAGTTTTCCTGAAATGTGTGTTTTTCTAACACACATTTCCTGGATTGTCAGGCCACTGGGTATTAAAATGTGACACATATAATTATTCATATACTGAGGACATGTGTGTCCTCAGTCTCAGAGGTCATTTTATCCCAAATGGCTTCATCAAGAGCAACTGGGCAGAGAAGGTTCTTTAAGACGCGGAGGTTTCTTGGATGAGAGGTGAAACGTTATCAAGAAACCTAAAGTCTCTAGTTGCACTTGATGAAAGCTTTTCTGTGAAGATGGTCATTTGCTGAGTTTCTGAAGAATCTTTGCTTGCTTCAATGTTTCTTTGATAACCATATATTTATTTATATGTTATCACAGGTGGTTCTCACCTTGAAAATCTGTCATTACCTTCCAAAAGACCAGCTCAGGGTTTTGCAATACATACACAAACATAGCTGTTTTATTGACAATGTTTTCCACTGAAAGTCATGTTTGTCCTTGCTCGGAAATCTGAGCCTTCAGGAGACACTGCTTTATACCAAGTTCTAATTTAAGACCTTTTATTTGTTAAAAAATGTTTTTTTGTCTCAAATTACTACATGAATACTGTTCTAAAAACATTTGTGTTCAAAACCTAAATTCTAAAATCTCTTCATTAAAAGATAAGAGACGAAAATATGCCCCCCAAAAAAACCAACCTTAATGTTTAAATTCACTTTGGTTGTGATTTAACATCTAAACGTAGATTGCAGTTTTAAAGTGTGTTCTTTGAATGACCACAAGCTAGTTTTTATACTCTCTCTTTATACAGAGCCAATATACTATTTAACTCAAATGCATAATGTAACACATCGTAAGTTTGTATATAGCACCCTCTGCAGGGCTGGGAAGGGAAGCCACAGCTGTATGTTTAAAAAAAAAATCTGTTTCTTTTAGCTGTGCTCTGAAAATGGTGTATGTTGTGTGTTGTGTCCAAAACATCATTATCTTTAAGTAAAAGCCTGTCATTATTTATGATTTGTTTTCCAAGCAACGTTAACACAGCCATAGACCAGAGGAACAAAGGAGTGAGAATTATGATTTTTTTTTTTGGAAAGATTATTTTGTTGTTCTTTGGTGAAGGAGCTCAGTGTTGAGAGAAAAAAAAGGATAACAAGGCAGTAGCTTCAATAAACCCATCAAATGATAAGTTGTACCTCACAGGGGAAAACAGGTCTAGACAATAGCAACCAAATAAGGCAGAGTGGAGCCGGAGCTGGATACGCTTTTATTGCTGAGCCCGTGCTCCAGTCTGCAGCCGCTCAAGAGTTTCACCCGTAACAGACTTGTTTAGAAGTCGAAATAAGATGAAGAGTAAAAATGAAGGATATTTTTACGCAAGCGCCCCCTAGAGGGCCGTGAAAATTTTAAACTGCAATTATTAAGGGCCCCAGGTCACTCGACACTGAAAAAATTGGGCCTCGGTGCCAAAAAGATGAAGAAACCCTGTCCTAGAGGCAACCTTGGTTCAATTCTTGTCTTTTTTCCATGCGCCGATTGTTGTGAGAAGTTAACTATCCTAAATCTTGAAGTAAGTGTCCCCTCCTAAGTGAGATGATGGAGTGAGTAAGGACTGTGAGGTGTGTCAGCCTGAAAATAAAGGTGATTCACGTAACAGCTTTAATGACAGTGGTGACATTTGTTCTCTGTAAACACAGGCTACAAGAACCTGTAACACGGCAAGAGATTTCAGGAGGATTTTTGTTGAATAGATATTGAAGGTTGACAATAACAGTTTATATGTACTAATAATATGACGCTCTAGCTCAGACACGCTCTTTGTCATTGGTTTGGAATCCTAAGTAGGGCGGTTAGTGCCTTCCAGTGGGCTCACCAACTTTAAGAAGGTTCTGGAGGAGCTGGTACGGTGCAGCAGGCCTCAGGTGGCAGTTTTGGGAAGGACCTCAACGGCCTAATCCCTGGTCAACTTGTCTGGGGAAGTCCGGTTGTCCCTGCATAGACTGCGGCCTTTGTGACCTCAACATGGATAAGTGGAGGACGATAGATGAATGTACGGATGAAAGAAATGGAGATAAAAAGATACAAACTAGTTCTGTCAAATGAATATTTTTGACAGATGTAAAAGAAAACATTTTCCTTTTATTTATGAAGGGGAATAAAAGACAAGTAAGAGCAGCGGGATGTATGTGCTTCACATCTGTTTTTAATAGTGACTGAACCAAATGATGAGATTAACAATAAGTAAAATAAATGAAAGTAAAAAATGAAACTGAACATGACTGCAGTGGTGACCTAGCAGTTGAAAGCAGGTCTTCAGGTCTGAATACACCAGCTGCCAGGTTACTACTGAGATGTTATGAGCGTAGTAACATCCCAACCCACATCACCTCCAGTGGGCTCACCACTCAGAGGACGGCTCAGAGTATGATGCAGTTTGATTTGGAAGCTGCTGCCCCTGTGACCCGAAAATGGATAAGAGGAAGAAGATGAATAAATCAAAGCTGAACATTTAGCTGCAAAGAGTTGGTGGATTTTAGGCCTAAATGTGCATCTGGTTAATGGTATGCAGGGTGTGTTATGAATGACGCATTTCTTCACCATATTAATCAGTATAAAGTCTCCACACAATCCTTTTGACTGTTGTGTCAGTCATACACTTTCTCCCTAAGCTTGGTGAGGCGGCTCTGGTTCATGGTTGAGACGGTTAGTTCTTGGAACTACAACTTTTTCCTGCCATGTCTGTAAAAAATTGTTGCAGGAAAAGGGTATTATGTATCATTAAATCTGATTTAATCCTATTTAAATGACGTGAAAATAATGATTTTTAATTTTTAAAAAACATGATTGTAGAAACTTTCGACCTCCCTCCGAGGGAAAAAAGAGATACCGTGCAGGTTTGGGTGTGAAACACAAAGCACAGAAAGTGTGCTGTTGTGAGTCATGGTGGCTGTGAGACGTTGACAGTAGACTTTTAAGACCAGCCAGCTGAGTCAGATTTGAATATGAGCCTCGTGTGTTCACAAATGTTGATTGAGACTTTGAGAGATAACAGGTGCTGAGCTGCCTGGTGTCGACTGTTTACTCAGAGCCACAAAGAGGGAGCAGGAGGATGTGGAGAGGAGAATGTCCCAGTTCGTCAGACACACTGTCAACACAAAACAACACGTCTTCATCACAGTTGTAAAAATATGCACAACATTTCTTTAGTCAGTCGTCAAATTTTAATTGGTCCAATGAAAAAAAAAACATTGTTTTATTAAAAAAAGGCAACCCCCCTCCTAAAATTGTGTGAAAATAATTTAATTAAGTATAAAAAAGTTCTTGACTTACGCCACTCAGGGCTGATGGAGTCTGGGGTCTTCAGGAGTTGGACCGTAGCGCAAGAAAAGCAATGTTAATGCTGATGCTTATGCAGCCAGTTTATTTAGTAAAATGTAGGACGCTGCTATTGAAAATTAACAAATTCTCCATTTGCCGTTTGCAGCCAGTACTCAGGAATCTGCATTCATTACAACAGTGGTCCCCAACCACTGGGCTGAGGACCGGTGCCGGTGCATGGGTGAATTGGTGCCAGGTCACAGAGAAATAATGTTTCCTTTTGGCCCCAGCTGGCTATTACTTCCACTTGATCCATACACATATCAACAAAAGAACTGACCAATTGAATGGCTAGGATTCCATCATCAATAATGCAACTATATTTGATTAGGAAATATTTTCTAGGTGAAGACAACAGCAATAAACTCAAAATAACGCAGAGTCATCTATACGATAAAGATTCTAACCTTGTGTAGCAGTCTGGTAGCAGAAAGTTATAGGCTGTGTGCACTTGAGAAATTCTTGTTGTGGGCATGCACAGTTAGTTTGGGTAGGAAAATTTTATAGGTAGGAAAATATTTCAGAGCACCAAGCTTCATTTTTTAGGGGTTTTTATCTGCCACAACTTAAATGACAGGTCCGTGAAAAAAGTACCAGACATCTAACCGGTCCGCGGCGCAAAAACGGTTAGGGAACACTGCATTAGAACACACTATCTGTTGATTTTGATCTCATTCTTATGCTTTCCGAGAAACTAAGTGTGAATATTCATGAATGCAGCTGTCTACTGACATTTGAAAATAAATAACCAAATTAAATAATCACCAGAAAATCAACTGAACTCCTTTCTTGAGTTCACAGTGATCTTTCAAAGTTTCGCCCTTACTTTACTTTGTACAGCACCATTGGTCAGAATCTCTCATCAATCTCTCTCTACTAATTTGTTGTGAGGTTAAAAACGGAGCCCAGAGGAGGTGCACTGGTTTTCTCCTCTTCCTTATGTTACTTGATTTATACTACACTAAAGTGTAAATGGGATTATTGATCAGTAATGCACAATGTTAGATGGCCATAATCAATCACTGAGAGGTGCATCCATTCAGGAAGGTGAGCGTTGGATCTGTTATGTACTAAGGATTATTGTGCTGGCTGTTTTTCTGAGTTAATCACACTTGTTATTACAAAACTTGATCTTTATCAATTGCTGGGCGGCAAAGATGGATGAGGTTCCAATAGAGAACATGGACATTCCGCTCGGAGACGGAACATTTCCTGTTAGTTCGCTGTTTATTTCTGTTGCTAATCATTTGAAGGTTAAAAATATATATAAAAAAGCTTTTTCATTCCAAAGAACTCAGGCTGTAAAACCAATCTCTGCTTTTCTGTGACCGACAAGCAACCAACAAAGATTATTTGAGTGTTTACAGCAGGGCTAAGGTTGCAGTTAGATTGCCGAGGAGTCTTGTTACGTGTTGATAGTGTTGTCCTCAATAGGCTGTCATGAAAATCTGTGAGGACGATTCCAACAGCATAAAAACCCCTGTGATACCCAGGCCATTGCTAAAAGGGAATAAACATCTTATGATTAAGTTTTAAACATGTGAATTGTAATATATATTGGTGAAACGGTGGCATCTTTTGGGAGTGTTTTTCTCTCTGTCTGGTGAGTGATGCAGACGAAGGTGAACAGTGAGGCGGCAGGCAAGGCTGGGAGGGTAGCTCCAACCCGTGGGGGGTAAATTGGAAGCAGACAGAGAGAACCAGAGGTGTGCCTGGTTTTGTGATGACACATTTAGGTCTGAATGTTGGGGAGTGCGACCGCTTTTATTATTGTGATTTGTATATTAGCGATTAAGGCAGTGTAGAATCGTCCAGCGGCTAAATGTTCCAGACTGTTTGATTAATGCACTGAATTATTTGGTAGCAGAACAGAATCAGGACAAAATTACCTCCATTCTCGGTTGTTGACTCTTATTTTTTTGAAATGTTTTGTGATCAGTGTAAGTTCAACTGTATCAGATTGCCCTCTAGTGGCTAGAAAAAAAAACATATTGATAATAAGCTATTCTGTTTATGCGTTTACATTTTAGGTTAGATTTTAAACAAAATTCTCATTGTCCTGACCTTGCATGTTCCTCAAACTGCACAATTCACCTTTTGGTGAATTAAGCAAAATAGTTTTTTTGCGTTTGTTCAATTCACCATTAAGTAAATTGTAAAACTTAAACTCCTTTGTTAAATTATTAAGTAGCTTATAAATAAATCTTTTTCACTGCTTATGGTCGCACAATTTAATTATTTATAATTTGTGATGAATTCCAGAGTTAAGCTGACAAATGGACTGCATTATGGAGATTTCTCAGGAACCAGAGAATTATCTTTTTATTTGGAATGTGTCTTTAATAGGTTAAGTTACAAGATTTAAGCAAGATGCAAAGAGTTTATGGTGTTATCTTTATTGCGGTTCAGTGCTGTTTTAAAAGATAATTTTTTCTCAAATCAAACGTGGATATAAAGTTCAGTCAGTTTCTCTCCTTAGATTAGCAATTCCTTACTACTTTATTAGGGCACACTAGTTAGCCATGTCATATTATTCAATGTTAATAACAATTGGTGCCAAAACCATTATATATTTACTGCAATTTTTTTCTTTGTTCGACAAACTGTGAGAAGCACAGTAGTTAAATACTTTCTGGTAGGTGGCAGCAAATAGCTATTAAAACAAACAAAAATCTTGTGTCTTTCTTCAATTCCTGCTACTACAGTATATCAGTATGTTTTTGTGTTTAACTCAACAGACTGGGGCCATTGTATAGTGTGGGGCCAGGAAGTTTTTCTGAATGATAGATATACGTGTGTGTGTGTGTGTGTGTGTGTGTGTGTGTGTGTGTGTGTGTGTGTGTATGCATGTCAGAAACCTGGTATTAGATCGTGATGAACATAATCTCTTCTTTGTACCGCTGGTGGTTAGCGTAAGACCAGTTTCTATGATAATTTTCTATTCCAACCCCATTTTTGTGTGGATTCTTAATGATGTCAGTGTAGTTGGTGCTTCACAAAGTTCTGCTCGTGGTCCTTTTTTGTGACTGACCTATTCTGATTGATTGATTGCATTTTAATGGGTTCTGTAAGGGACTGTCTTCGGTTTAACAGGTTAATCTTCAGTTAGCCGTTGGCAGCCCAAGGCAGTGCAAGATAAATAAATATTAAACATATCGTTTTTTAAAATGTGACTCTTCACAGCTTTGTGCTTGCTGCGTTTTTAAGGCTAGTAACGTGACAGACTTGTTAATAAGAGTAGATCATTTGCATAACACTTGTGTGCTGGCACACAGGGCTGCCTTATAGGCACGACGGCCACAGGTGTTAATGGTGGTGTGAGGATGCCCTCAGGGAGAGTCTGGTCTTTGGTCTGAGTCTGTGAGGCCTCGGGTAATTAAGAGGAATTATAGGAGCAACTGAGTGGGTATTTAGGCTGTTGTTACAACCGCTCCCTTGAGTGGATGGAGCCAAAGGCATGCTATAAAATCCTCCGGAGAGTGGCAGCAATTGAAGGCTCTATTTGTGAGAATGGTGCGGAATGTGGACGGAGAACGTCTTTAGGTTTTCACCTCTAACACAAACAGAGGAAATGTATCCGTGGGATGGATTGTAGTGAAATGTGCTGCCATATTCTGTCACGTTGAGTCACATTAGTTTATTCATACATCAGCGCATCCAGGGCCGCAGCCTCTGCGCGGTGAAGCGGCCAGGAGTATACATGTATATGAGGAGATAAAGCAGAGTGCGTTTAGACCCGGGGAGGCTCTGAAGGTTCTCGCGTAGCTACGGAGAGGAACATGTCACACTGGTGCTAAATTAAGTCCAGAGCAAGAGAGGTAACCTCAGTGGAATAAATGGCTTCAATGAGTTAATGAAGACCCCAGGGAAAATGGTGTCTGCCTCAACCCAGCATTTTCCACCTCTGTGCCTTTGGGTGTCTAATACGAGTGTGTGAGTGTGTTGTACGGTTGGTGCATAGTTGCGGTGTGCGCTGTTGTGATCTCCGTCATTTGACTTTCTTCTGACAATGAGACCATTATTTCTACAGAGCTCAGCCGCCTCAGTGTGACAGCACAGGTCTGTTGGACATTTATCTAAAAGTGCAATTAGCAGAGAAAAATAGAGAGAGAGGGGGAGACAGAAAAAGTCTTCTTCCTGCCTAAAGAGGACATAATGAAACACCCAAGACCCTCTTCAATAATCTGGAAAATTTCTACCGTCTTCTTGCCCTTATGCAACAAGCTAGTGAGATGACACATAATTCAAAAGGGAAACAATAATACGATATTTAATAGTTTTCACCTACGGTGCAGGGTTACCATTGAAGTCTTGATTTCTTTAATTGATTATTTAACCTGACAGCACTGGAAAATGTCCATGTTCCACATGGGGAGTCGTAAAACATTTAGTTTCTGAACCAAATTAAAATGAGTATTGCATCCAGAGGGACAGTTGGCATAAAAACAGCTTCCCGTCATTATGGCAATTAAAATCATTAACTATTTGGGATGGGTGTCTGGGCATATTTTTTGTTAGTGGTCCTATAATTGGGTCAGAAACTACAGTAAATGACATGTACAAATCAGGTAAAAGTGCTAAAATGCTCTTAGCTAAACCATGCCACCCAATAGAATAGAAAGAATTGGAATGATGATATGCACAGAGCACCACAATGGCAACCTGTGGTAGATTGTACCCTGGTAGATCTGGTACCTGGTACCTGAATGCCGCCTATAATGTCAACATTAATCATTAATTTAATTTCGACAAGCTTGGCGACCCAGACTAAAAAGCTGAATGTGCCTTACCTGGCCCCCAGGCCATAGTTTGTCCTCGTCAATCAAAGCTCTATGAAATACCTGGTCTTGATCTGTGGTTATCATTGGTGTTCAATTAATACTTATTTTTACCCGACTTTGTCAAAAACATTTTTTTTCTTAGATGTTAAGTATTACCCAATGAGGAAATGCATTGATTTATTAGTCAACTAGCAAAAAAACCAGACATGGCCAAAGTGCATTCATTGATTATTGTTATGCAGACAAACAAATGAGAACGGGAGCCCAAGTAAAGCCTGGAAGCACAAGAAGTAGGAATGAATGAATGTGACTTCAGTCATGGTCACCGTATATAAACCCAGTCATCATTCTGACCGTTTAATGACTGTGGGAGGAAAGTTGTGTATTTAGAGAAGAAAAAAAAATCACAGTGTTATTTTCCTAAATTACTAGAGAAATGACACACGTGGATATAGAAAGTGAAGCGACGACGCTGACGGAATCAGTCAAACTCACATCAACCTCAGGCTTGACTTTGTCAGAGTGAATAGAATAATTACAGAGGTTGTAAATAGAAACTGTGTTGGCTGCCCCCTACAGTGTAGTCATTATAGCTGCGTGACGTCTGCTTACCTGAGTGACTACAATCACACATAACATCTCTGAATGACAGACCAGTGATGACATTGTTCACTCTATTCCCAGAGCTGAATATATGGCTCCATCATTATATGATACCAACACAGACTAGTCCATGTTCATTCATGATTATAAAAAAAAAAACACAGATTCACAACATGGAGGAGTCAGTGACCTCTCTTGACTCTTAGAATGATATGTTCAAGGCTAGAAGATGGATTCATGGATGGATGGATAGAAGTTTGGGAAGGATCGACGATAAAAAGATGAAAATACAGACTAATAGTTGGATTAAAAGATAGAGACAGTATATAATTTTTAAATCTTCTCAATCATACACACTTCATTGTACACAGATTTTCTAAAAGTCGTCATGATTTGTCCTCTTCAGACCTCAAAGTTCACTGAAAATATCTATAATTGACATTATGTACATTTAAATATGTATATATGTATGGTTATGTGTGTGGGTGGATATATATTGATATCGTATACACTTATATATGCACACATACTGTATTTGACATTTATGTATTCAATCGTACTGTACATGTAAATGTATGTATGCACCCATACTATATATGTACATACATGTATAAATCTGTTTATGCTATATATATTTACATATACACTATGTATTTATATGTATATGTATAGTGCATATGCGTGTGTGTTTAAGTTTTTATTCCATATTTTACTGAGTTTACCAAGTCAGTCGTGCTGTGTGTATTTTCCTTCAGTAGTACAGTAAAGGCCTTTACAATAAAGGCTTAAAAATACCACTCTCACCTGTAACTGACCACCCACTGAATGTAGAAAGGCTCCTTAAGAGACAAACCTGTCAGCCTTTGTTATCCACAACGTCTTCCAATGCTCCTCTGTGCAGCCCACCACCACAAACTCTCAGGGGATGAAAAAGACTCTGATAATGATGGCCTACGTGTTTTTAAATAGCGTGGCAGGTTCTGTTCCTCCGTCTCCCAGGCTGCGGCAGTGAGCGCAGTAAAGACTGTAAAACTACTGCAATATTGGGGCCGAACATGTGAGCGTTTAAGTCCACAAATAATAATTACTGCGGGAGCTCTCGGAGCAGACGTTGATGAGAGCACACTCCATTGCTCCATTGATTGTGTGAAATCTGTATTGGCAGATTTTGTGTGTGTGTGTGTGTGCAGCGGTGGTTATTTCATTTGTGCCACTTGACAGAGCTCTGTGATCAATAATCCCTGTAAATGTTAAGACTATAACATTTGATGGGAGTCTTTCTATTCTATAGGATTAGTCTTAACTGTACTGGACTGTACCTGACCACCTGGCTCTAAAGTGTGTGGCTGTGCATGTGTGTGTATTAAATTATAAATATATGGAAATACATATATATATATATATGTGTGTGTACATATATATAAGAATATATATACATATATGTATTTATGTGTATTTATTTTATATATTTCTAATATATATGCAGTGATGATAAAATATTATTATCGCTTGGTAAATGCCTAGATATCAGCTTAATGAAACTCCTATCAGCTCTTGTTGTCGCCATTATATTTTACCACACAAATGTGTCACCGGTCATTAAAATGAATAGGAAATTAAAGAATACGGTAAGGTGGTCCAATAATTTTTTCCAGGACTCTTTGGAAGTCCAGGAAAAAAAGCATCTTTTTTTGTAGGTGCAATTTGTAGTTACAATTTTTCTGTAAATTGTACGTTTTGTACTGCTTTTATTTTTATTGTATTTTTATGTTCTGGCAACATCCATTGCTCTGTCTGTCCGTCCAGGGAGTGGAACCCTGTGGTTCTCCCTAAGGTTTCTACCGGTTTTCTTTTCCCTGTTAAAAGGATATTTTTTCCATGGCAGGTTTTTCTTATCCTGGCTGAGGGTTTAAGGACAGAGGATGTTACCAACCCTGTAAAGCCCTATGTGACAAATCTGATTTGTAAACGTAGACTATATAAATAAAATTTGATTGAGTTGATAGAAAAGCATTTGATATATGTATTGTGTAATATACTGTGAAAGTATCAAAAGTTAACCCTTGTATGTGAGTCCTCACATTAGGCGCATCACCAGTAAATTACTGTCTACATACAATACGTACACGTGGGTGTCCAGTGTTTGTCACACTTGCGTCCTGCACTGCGTATGCTACTGTAATTGCTCTGAAGAGCTGTAATGGATGCAAAAGTTCACATGAATCCACACTCTCGGCTCAAACATGACAACGTTGCGTTGTTTTACTCTGGAATAAATAAATGTCACAAGTCAATGATCCGTTCTCGACATCCTCCATTTGAGGGGACCGATGTTGACAGGTTGAATGTCGAATGACAACATGATTAATTTTAAATGCTCCGCCTGCTACATCACTAAAGCTGCATGTTTGCCTACAGACAATGTAATTTACTATGTGAACTGAGCAACTGAGAGACAAAAAAGTCTCTAACCACTAGTACCAGGACTAGTGCTGGACTGTGGGTCAGTCTGTTCCCATAATAACATTCCCCCTCTCTCCCATTTACAAACACCTCTTGATAGATTTTAAGGTTTTTGTTAACACGGAAGTCCTTGGAGGAAATCTTTAAAATACAAATTTCCACAAAGGAGACAGAAGAGGAGCCTTGACTCCAGCAGAAGATACACTTCTGTTTAAAGTGCAGGTTTATCGCCGCAGGTGATTCTCAAACTCCAAACCGCTGAGCATAATTTTTGACATTCACTGATGTTTCAAGGTTGTCATGTGTGCTGGAAAACCTGGAATAGGAATACTAATTTTTCATATCACTCACATTGAGATCAACTTTTTGGGCAGCCCTGATGAAGATGTTAAAAGATGCATTTCAAGTTAATCTTTTGAACTTAAAGCTGTTATTTTACAGTAAACTCATCTATTTCCTTAAACTACTCTTAAATTTCTGTGTCTGCTCTTCAGATCTTTTCCTTCTTCTGTCGTCACAATAGTCAGCACTGAGATACCACAGTCACAGAGGTGTTTACCTTGTTAAAGCTGTTATTTTACAGTAAACTCATCTATTTCCTTAAACTACTCTTAAATTTCTGTGTCTGCTCTTCAGATCTTTTCCTTCTTCTGTTGTCACAATAGTCAGCACTGAGATACCACAGTCACAGAGGTGTTTACCTTGTTTCTGAGATGTTCTGCAGGTGTTGCTTATTGCTATTTTTTTTTTTTTTAACACTCATCCCCGCCCATTTCAGCCTGCCATTACTTAATTTTTTTTTTCAACAACACCGTCCACATCTTTAAATGTAACATTGTTTATTGCGACTCTGCGGACGATGTAATGTTTTGTGCGGCGGATGTCGGAGTGTTCTGAGGAGACGGTAAACACCCATTGGGTTGTGTGTAGTTTCCTGTCCGTCACAGTCCTACATGGAGGCATATTTGAATTGTTACTATGGAAACAGGGCTCTGCTGTTATACAGCAACATGTTTCTGATTGTGTCACTGTCTTTCTCTCCTCTCCTCCTTCACTGTCACACCACATGTATTATTTTTAAAAGACATTTTCTCCATCAGTCCTCCTCTGGTGCCTGCTCCTCATCAGTCCTTTTTTTTCAATCTTCCATCTGTGGATATTTTTTTTCTTTTTCTCTTCCTGATATTCTTTATTCTGAAGATTTCTTTAACCTCCACTTCACCCTGTTCTTTCATTCAATCAGCTCCTGCTAATCATGTCCTCATTTAATCTCTTCTTCGTCTTCTTTAGCTGCGTATCCTTCACACCCATCACCCTCACTCCTATCTCCCTCCTTCCCTGTGTTTTTCATACTGCTGTTCTCTCCTCCTCCTCTGTCTCCCCCTTTGTCTCTCCCTCTTACTTCCATGTGTCTTTTAGCTGGCCTCCTCCCACTCACTACTCCTCCCCCTTTCGTACTGTGGCGTCTCCGTTTACAATTAGCTCGTGCACCTGCAATTAAGCCTGACAAACCTCTGATAATTAGAGCTTTTAGGCAAACACTTTTTATGTTCAGATCACATTTTCTCCCCTGAATTTCTCCACTGATCGCCCTCCTTCGTCTTTACTTACTCCTTTTTTCTCCACTTTCAAAGATTAGACATTGTTTGCTTTTTATTTGTCCAACTTAAGCTGAATCCTTCCTGTCACAACTCTGTATTTTTTTGTCTTGATTTCGACAGACTGGGCTCTACATTTGCAAAGTCTCTGATCAATGAAAGACAGATAAAAATGTGTATCGAGAGTGAGGTGAACAAAATGATCTGGTTTTTTTTTTCAGACATAAACTAAAAATATCGCGTCACATCTTTGCAATTTTATTTTGAGCCAACTTGGATGTACTGGTTGTCTGATCAATCAAAGACTCGGGAGAGTGAACTAACGCGAACCATCTTTTATTCTCTACTCGTTTAACAACAAAAGTATTTATCCGGATTCTTTGTCGTTATGTCGTGTTGCAGAATTTGAACTCCTCGTGCACCAGCAACGTGCACGTGCTCACACACACACAGTGAGAGAAACCAGGGTTTTCACATCTGGCCATGACTAATTGTGTTTCTCTCTGGTTGTCGCCTCCCTGCGGTTACATCGTTCACTCTGCCTTTCTTTCTCTCCCACTTTCCCTTTTCTCTCTGCCCCCTCTATCATTTTAACACAATACCATAGCCATGCCATATGTCACTCTGGGGCGCCGTCTATGGGTAATACAGGGGCAATAAATAACGGCAATAATGATCAAAAATAGATTTGTGCCTCAAATAAAGGACCAGCAAAAGCAGTGACTGGTTTCCCTGGTTTTGGAGCGGTGAAAAGGAGGAGAAAGAGAGAAAGAGGGAGAAGAAGGGAAGAGGAGAGCGAGAGACTAAGTTGAGCCCATTCTTGGTGTATAATGGTCACTTAGCCTTGGCAGCCAGTCCATAAAGCTGTGAGACTGTCAGTCTGTCAAATAGCAGCCAGCTCCTTCCTCACTCCATCAACACACACAGTCACACACACACAGTCACACACACGTGCCTCCGTCTTTGATGTTTGCTGCAGGGTTTCTTCGAAGTAGTCACAGCGCAGTATAATGGATGTGGCGTTGTCACTAGACGCTCACAGACCTTCTTTGATCAGTGTGTGGTTAAGGAGCAGATACTTATGTCACCAGGCCTATTTAGTGATTTATGGATTCTCTGTAATCTTCCCGGCAAATAATGCTCGTAAAATCCCCAGAAAACTCTATTCTTTTTGTCTTGTCTCATTGCAGATTTGTAAATGGTCAAAATTACCATGCAAGGTATTTTTTCATGTAGTGCTCCGTCTTTAAAGTGTAAACAGAGACGGAAACTTTTTATTTATTTCCCAGTGCATTCCTCACTGTGGAAAATGCTGTTATTGTCAAATGATAAATGGTTGCGATTGTTTCATCATTTTCATAAAGTTACTGTGACACGTGTTTTAACTCAGGTCCCCTGAAGTTCAGCTCTGTCCCAAGGCAAGATACGCCCCAGGATCACTGCACATGTTCAGTGAGAAAGCAGCAGATAAAAAAAAAAAGACATAATTGTTTTGCAAACGACTTCACCAACGTTGTCTATTTTGCCGTGGATTATTGCAGGCATACGCAAATATTTTGACTCAATTTGCCACATTTGGTCCTAAAATGTGAGATGGCGAATGGGTGTAGAGAGATGGAGCGTTTGTGTAAACTAAGATAAATGACTTGGCTAAAATGACAAAATGCTTTCAGGCTGCTCTATTCCAACTATAATGCAGACATGATAACAGTATAAACCAATTATATAATTTGGACATGTTTGGTGGACCAGATTTTACAGCTGATTGGGCTAGATCTGGCCCCCTGGCCTTAGTTTTGCCCATACCTGGAGTCTTGCCACTGGTTCAAACATGGCGGACGTCTACACCTAGAAAATGTGTTGTTAGTTTAATTAGCAAAAAAGGAAGACACAGGGAAGTTGTTAGAAGAGCTAGAAGTTCAACACCATTATACACTTCACCTCCGTTATGTTTTACATTTTATTTTATTTTAATTTCCATTTTCTTTATCTAATTTCAGGGACGGCATATACACTCTTTCACGATGCTTGTCAGCCTCCACCCTCCTCCCTCCCATCTTCAGGACAAGCGCTGTGTCTCTCCTCCTTCCTCCCCGCATCATCCTCAAGCTCTTCCTCTTCCTCTACGCCAACCACTTCCGCGGCCTCAGCTGACTCCATCTTTCCTGTCCTTGTCCTTTTCTCTACTTCTGATGTCTGTACTGCTGCTGCCTGTGTGCGAGTCACGCCGAGGTGGAGGTCCAGGTCCTGGACCAGGGGGAGCTCCAGGAGGACAAGGAGGCCAGCGTGGAGGAAACACTCAGAGAGGAGTCATCATCCCACCTCAGTACTCTCCTGGATCACCAGCACTTCCACCAATAAATCCAAAACTTATCAATTCTCTCAGCATTGCCGTCATCCTCGTTGGCAACTCTACTGAAGTGTCACTGGGGGCAGGACTGGAGAAGGAGGACTTCCTTCACATCCCCTACCCTCCCAAAGTGGAGGTGGTCACTATGAATGAAACTGACCCCAAGAGCATTATCAATAGAATCTGTGGACAAATGTCACGGAATTCATTGCAAGGGGTTGTGTTTGGTGACGACACTGACCAAGAAGCCATCGCTCAGATTCTGGACTTCATCTCAGCTCAGACACACATCCCCATCCTGGGCATCAGGGGAGGATCAGCCATGGTCATGGCTGCCAAGGTAGGACATTTACACGGGCATTTTCTAATGTATTGTACACATATTTTGTTACATGTGTTATATATTTAGATAAGAATAAGATAGAAATGTAGAAATTCCTTTTATCCCTAAAACACACTTGTATTTAGGAGACATTTTTAATGTTTAACAAATCAGAGAGCCGAGGGGAGATGCTAGGAGAGTCATGTCTTTGAGGAGTTTCATGCTACCGTAATTTCTGGACTATAAGCCACATGCGCCGCATTCTTTTTGCATTTTCCATGATGAGGGTCAGTTTATGCTAATTTTATTCATGTACAAAGCGAGTTATACTTCTTCTTCTATGGTGTTTATTGGCGGTTGTGACTTGCGTCATCCTCGACACCACCTGTCTCACTCTTACCGTTTCTGCTCGAGCATGCAGCTAATGTATGCATTAGCCGTCATCTCTGCATAAGCCGCAGGGTTGAAATTGTGTGACAAAAGTTGCGGCTTATAGTCCGGAAATTACGATAAATGTTTGTCTGGTTTGAAGGTTAGAAAATGTTTTAGTCATGAATATAATGCAAATATTGGAGTTAAAGTGATATATATATTACCATACAATACTGCAATATAGCAAGACTGGAACAGAAAAAAGGGCGATGTTCTTGCGTAGCTAAAGAAGAGGATTCTGTATATTCATTTCAAAGAGCTCAACCTCTCATCCCGTCGAGCACACACACTCACACAGACACAGATTTTGATTCTGACCCATTCGATCTGCTGATTGATTTTGCTGTTAATTGACCTCCTCTGTGAGGCTGACGTCGAGGTGTAGCAGCAGATAGCGAGCTGCCTCCACTCAATGACGACTCACAGCTTGACAGAAAAGAGTACAAAGCAGATGAAATACCATCTCAGTGGGTCCTGGACACGTGAGGCTCGTAGCGGGCCACGCAGCGTGAGGAGAATTTGCGATCTATAAATGGAACAATACCGTTGAAATCCAACCTTAATAATGTTTGGGTAATAGGATTAGTGATGTTTAAGTCAGGCACTGAAGAAGCATGGATTCCATATGGCTGTGTTCCTATTAGATCTGGGTTTTTGTGTTGGTACAATCTAATTTAGGAGAGAATGGAAGACGGACGAGTAGAAACACTTGACTCGTCCACAGCATGATCTGAATAAGACATTGATGTGGCAGAATGTATTTATTGTTCAGGTAATACCAATATTAACAAGGTAATTTTAAGCATTAGCATTATTAAGGTATTTAAGTCATGTCCTAAAAACTAAATTGACCAAAAATATGACAAAAAGACAAAATTCTGTGCTTAGATATTTGTACTCCTTAAGCCCCACAGGGCTGGTGGTTCCCCAGCCTAGAGGTTGAGGAACCAGTCTTGGGTACCTAAGGTTTCTGTTTGATTCAACAGCTTCTAGGTTACTCCTGAGGTTCCACAAGCTTGGCACCGTCTCCACTCACTGCTCCCCGGGTGCTCGGAGCTGCCCACTGTTTTCTTTGCTGATGGGTTAACTGCAGAGGTCACATTTCTTAGTGTGCAATGGTGTTTGGTTTGGTTCCTTTCTTCCGTAAAATATATTTGGTTACTTTAAAAAATTGTGTTGAAGTTAATCATTATTTCTTAATCATTAGCCATTTATTTAAAGGTATTAGCAACATGTAATGAGTAAAAGTGGAACAAAAACACTTTTATGTTTTAGTTCTGACTTTATAGAATTCAAAAAATAAAATGGCAAATTTTGAAATTATCAAATGATTCATGTAACTATAACTATACTTGATTACTAAAAACTGCCCATTGGCTTGAAATCCTGAAAACAACAACCAAGGCTTAAGTAAAGACTTGTATATCTGTTATATTTTTATTATTAAAATGATCTTTTCTATCCTCAATCATTGAAGCATGAGCCTAGATTCAAAGAGAAGTGGATTTCATTCCCCTGAAGATCTAAACACCTTTAAATGTTCTTTGGGGATCGGTGGGTTTCACCAAGAAAACATATCTGGACTGATTTTTCCACTCCTTAAAAAATGGATAAGATGGAGATGCGGAGAAGAGCACAGCTGAGGGGGTGTAGGTTATGAAATAAGGCACGCTGTGTGGGCGTGAAGGAGGGAAGGAATTCAGTTCAACATACAGTTACCAGCAGACAGGGGGCACTAGTGGAGAGTGACATCAGGCTAATGTTAGATGTGAGCAATGAGGGTCTACCTGTGGAGTGCTACCGTGTTTTAACCATCATTGTATGTCATGATCTTTTTAAAAAAAACCTATATTTATCATAGATAACCCACTCTCGCTCTCACACACTCTCTCTCTCTCTCACACACACACGCACACACACACATACATATATACACTGATACTTTGAAGGACTGAATGCAGAGGATAGTGTTGGCATGGCAACCACAGCTTACCTCTCTCTACCTACTGTACAAAAGCGTTTTCAGAGGGACAAATAAAAAATAAAAAACAAGTCGGCGGTTGATAAAAACTGGTTTGATATAAAATCCTTCACAGGTGGGTGTGTGCATCAGAGGTGAGCTCCCTCTAGTGGTTATGTTCTGTCTGGACCCTGACCTATAAATAAAGGATTTATTTGCTAATAATTTGTTGTCCGCTGGGATTAGCTCTAGTTCTCCTTGTTACATCGATCAGTATCAAGTTGTAGAAGATTGATGGATGGATAGATGTTTGATGAAGACAATTATCCAATCCGTCATTCATCTTCAAGTGATTAAGCTTTCTCAATATCCCGAGGGGAGGTGGAGCACAACCCAACAGTGCATCAAAGGGTCATATTAAAGATAGTGACAAATCTTTAATAAAATTAATCTAATAATGCATGTTTCACAAAGGCAGAGGAAACAGGGATCCACAGCTAAAAGACCATCAGATATCTGAAGAATTCATAATCAGGATCAATAAATTAATATTTTATTCTTCTTCTCAGTTGAGGGAGTCATGACAAAAAAGGTTTTAAATATTGGAGGAGAAGGAACATTGAATTATGTCAGAAAGAATGGACATTATTATTGAAAAAAATCAAAAATTTTTATTATGACAATTGTCATAAAGTTTACAGTAATATTCTTATAATGTGCATAAAACTAATGTAAAAACAGTGGAAACATTAGAAATTCAAGATTTATGATATGTTGGGTTCAGTGTGAGAGAGAGGGATGATTTTTATCTCACTGCAGTAAAATAAGTGAAACTTACTGGTATTATTGTTTTATTTATAACTTTTCTAGCAGTCAAAGAAAAACACAAGGCTAAAAATTTTTTTAACCTGATCTGATACACACTATTTGTTACAGTAGTGTTCAGTTCACCTTCAGCAACATGTGTAGTTTGAAAGTTTTCAAATTGTGTGACTTTAAACTTAAATAACATTGGAAAATGACATATCTCCAGTAACTTTCTGTTGATGCACCATCCTGGCTGATTTTTTTGCATTTGCTTCCCTAAAAATTTGGAATGATTGAGTAATAGTCAATAAAAACGACAGCTTGGAAGCGAAACGGTGAAGACGAGACACGAGATGTGGGATAATAAAGCTGTGCAAATACGGTGGAACATGAAGTCTGCGGAATCACCAGAGACACGTAGCCATGTGTCTGCGAACAGCGCAGTGAAGGAGTGATTTTCCAGCATCGATACCTTAACTCCCTGCAGGTTTCCAAGTCCATTCCTTATCAGTTCACAATTATGTCTAATCAATCGTGCTCCAAATTGTCCTGAAATCCATTTCTTCAGGGTTCCATGTGGGACAGAGCCGCCCTATGTCTCCACATCTGGTCCCTGAGCAATTTGATTTCCATTTGAAAGAGACACCAGTCCCTTTTAATGGCACTTGAGCCTTAAAGCTCATTATTCTCCATGCTCAGCAGATAGTCCAGCTATACTGGACTATTGCAGTACCTCGGACCTGACTTTTGGTACCTCTATAATCACATACCTCTGTGTCAGTGGTTGATATACGGCGTCTTTATGCACACAATCTGTAAACTTCCATTTAGCTCCATTTGTTCGGATGTTGCTTTGACAGAGTCGGCCTTGGCCTGAGCTCAACCTGGTCTCAGGAAACTAATGAGGTCTCCACATTTTTTGTGGCAACATAAGCCGTTGGTGTATGTGCACCTGTGTGTGTGTGTGTGTGTGTGTGTTCATGTAGACAAGTGCAGCATGCTGCTGTTCAATGATAATGGCCTCTTTTGCTGCTGTTTGGAGAGATTACAGCAGTTGTCTTACCGCAAACAAGGCACCCAGAAGGTCGACTGCCTCGGCACCATTTCTCACCAAATGTCTTTCTTCTGCAAATTGTTTTTCCTGTCCGAGGATTGTGTTGCTCTTTTTCAAAACAGCGCCGCGATTTAGCATAACGTACAGCAGCCGTAGAGTTTGAGGAATATTACTTGGGTTTGGATGAAAAAGCTTCCAATGACTGTAGAGCTGCGGTAGTGACAGCTGGGTTAGAGGCAGTAATGAACTGTTACACTGTTACTGTTAACTGTTACTGCACCTTTTTTCATAGATATATGACCGTAACCAATGGTCTGACATCATTACACGAGTGTAGGACTACGTTATTAGCAAGAGAAACAAACAGTTTGAGATAAAACACATGAGAGTAATAAAAAACTGTGTTTCAGCTCTTAACTACCCCCCAAAACACACTTGATTTTACTTATTCATTCCATCATAATTCACAGATTATTTTGTGTTTTCATTATTATAAGATTACATTTATTAATCCTAAGTGGCTGATGTTATTATACATCTTTACTAAGAAATAAATCAACACAATTCACATAACGCTTATTCATTGTCATGCCGAAATAAACACTTCAAATACAGTGGTTTGGAAAGTACAACTCCATGTACTTCAGTATCGCAGTAAAATCAGACACAGATGTGTCTGAGATGTCCACACTCTCGCCTCCTTTCATTGACCAGAACCACATGTTCACCGTACCATGACTCGTCAACAACACAATGCCTTACCATTGTGTTGCTTGAGGTTGAGCCACTCTGTCTGTCCTCTCCATCCTGTTCTCATTTTCAGACAGTGATTTTATTGCGTTGTCCTTCCATTCCGCCGCTCCCTGTATCCCAGCGTGCCTGGTGCTGATACATGAGGGGATAACGAACTGCATCTTTAATGCCCTCTTTTGCAATTAGGGTCAATCCCAGGAGACAAGGGGAATTAAAGAGGTAGTACAATGATAAACTGCTCCCTGCATATTATACCTCAGGCAGTTGTTATCGCACACTAATCCGTTTTCTTCCAACTGTTGTTTTAGTCAGCGTCATACTCTGATAAGGTGTCCACGGAACGTGCCGGATGTAATTGTTAACTCACGACACAGATAATGACGGGAAATATCAAACGTCTTTTTATCCTAAACAGACATTTTTGGATAATAATTTATTTATTATCTTTATTTATTTATCTGTTATCGCAACCTATATATGATCCAAACCAAAGTTATGCTACAGCCCATTTTGCAAAACTATAGTTTATAAGGTTTGTAGTCTTCACCTATTCAATAAAGGTTCTAAATTGGAAAATTACAAAAGATATTCATTTCACTTGTCATTGTGTTGAAAACCTTGTTTAAATAAACACTCCTAACCACCATCACATTTTCACATCTTGTGCACCCCCTGGTGGCAGTTCGTACGGCCCCAGGGATTACAGTTCACGGTGTTGCCTGGAAAATAATTAGTTAATAAAATAAAAGTGAAGCAGACTTCATTCCCATAGAACACCAGTCAAACCAGGCTTTTTTTTTTTATAAAGAATTGTGTCGACTTTGACAGACTCACAGTTATTGCCTCAGAAATATAAACAAAGTGAACATTCCTATTTTCCTTTCCTGGAATAAAGATCTTGGTAAATGTTCCCAAAATATCCCAGCAAGTTATTTCCTGTTGCTCCACACACAACAGGAAACAAGGTTCATGCTGGAGAAAATAGCAGACCATTTCAAACCCATTATTGTCCGTCATCTTTCCCAACATTTTCCTCCAAAAAGTCATTCATTTCCAGGCTGTACTCCCTCATGAATACAGCCGCAGCAAACTTAATTACATTTTTGCAACATGTCGTAATTCTTAATAATTTGTCTCAAAGTTAATTATGAAGTTCTAATGGGTTGTTAATCATTTCTTGCCCTTTTCATGTCTTTTACGTCCTCCTTGTCTCTTGCTCCATATGAGGTTGTGTTAGCAGCAGCTGTGCAGTACGTGAACAGGATGAATAATTTTGGAGGATTTTCCGAAATGCTCTCAGTCACAACAGGTGGTCAAAAGGCTTTAGGAGCCACACCTGGCCTCCGTCTGATGAGCAGTACCGTATCAGTTATTGTTTTTTTTTAAAATAATTTTATTATTATGATTATCTCATATTGTTGTTTGTGTTCCTGCTCCTTGTAGCTATTCCAGAGTAGTCTTTGAAAAGCTGTGAGAAACATTTTTGGACTCGCTGTGACAAATTTGTTCGTCTGACCTTTAAGAGACACGGTGATCAGACCAAGCAGTCGACTGTTTTGTTCCGTCTGTGTTCCAATCACAGCAGCTGTGTCTGTGTCGTTATAAACTGACAACATCAAGTGTTTGCCAGGACGACTGAGCGCATTAATGCCAACAGATGTCTCACTTATCGTACAAATCATCTAATAACTGATAAAACCGAGGGTTTTTTTTTGCATGTTGTTTCATAATTTATCATGATTTATAATATACATTTTGGCAGCCCTTACTATATACACACCAGGTGGCGCTCTGGTGTCAGTGGTTGTCACAGTAAACTGCAACCTATAGTGTTTTTCATTTTGAATATGGAGAGTGTGTGGAGAAATAAATGATAAAGGGCTTAAGCAGAAACTTATATACGGTGAAGGTTCAGTGGTTTACGCCAGAACAAGGTAGGACTGTGGGTTAACTGGAAGATTTTTAATCCCAACTGGCAGAAGTGGGTGAGTGTGCAGTTTGATAATTGCCTGGTGAGAGAGTGAGAGAAAGCTCTGTCCTTTACAGTCACCTGCGAGACAGGATTTGTTTAGACACAGATAACTACTGTACTGGGATCTGCAGGAAGAGTGAAGAAAGTTTTTTTTCTTGCGTGTGTTTCTGGTAGTGCTGTCATAGAATCTTGAAAACAAACCCTCACTCTCGCAGTTTTTCTTCACACCTTGAACCGATAACAAAGCATTGAGACTGAGAGAAAGCAGATGAATAAGAGCATTCACAACTTTCCTGGCCTGATTCAATGTTCGTTCTTGGTGTTACTTTCAGAAAAGGCGTGGAAGAGAACAACGGATAACTGGCACTTTTTTATTTTACGCCGCTGTGACCTAAATAATTTTACCATTTTTTTTTTTAAAAGCTTTTCAAGGAAGTGGAATTAATGTTTATAACCCTGCACTCCGTGAACTCACCTCTGATTGGCTGCAGGATGAACATTCTAATGAAGGTTGAGGGATTGAGGGATAATGAAGTCTGTGGGAAGCATCCTTATTAAGACTTTTTCATGATTGATGTAGGATGCGTGTTAATGAAGTCATTTTTGTGAAGGCTGTAGAGTGTGTAGTAATAATGCTATTTTTATGTGTTTGTTCTAAATCATGCAGATTGTTGGTTGTGCACCATTCATGTTCTTATACAGTATGTAGGTTGTAGGGTGCATTCTAAATACGTTATGATGTGTTCTTAAAATGGCGTCCAATGTAGGATGCATCCTAATGATGTCATTATTGAGATAAAGTCATATTTATTAGTGTCAGTCTCAGTGGTGGGGTACGGCATGTCCAGCTGGACATTATGTATGGAGGCAGTAACACCCGTAAGTGGCACCTTCACTGGCGCTCATTCATTGCCTCACTCTCTCCACGTCTCTAATAAGCCTTGGCCGGTTTCTTAACACCCACACTATGCTGCGCTCAGGCCTCACGCTGTGGTTTACGACAACATTCACTGAATGGGATTGTGCACTTGAAGCTTTGCTTCTTTTGTTTCCTCTCAGGATGAGGAGTGTGCGTACGCAGCATTTCGCAGGAACACTTCTCTGGTTTTGACTTCCTGGATGTCGTTGTTTCACTGTCTCTGGCCATCAAACTGTCACTGTGTAGAGGAATCGGGGCCCAGAGTTCTGCTGAGACAGCTGAGCTGCTTAAACAAGATTTATAATATCAAAATACTACATCAGTGACTTGATCAAGTTCTTCTAGCCTTGGCTTCTGCAGAACTTTGGATAAATTTATCAAAATATAAATATCATCAAAAGCCTTTTAAGAAATACTTGTGTTGTTTTTTTGTTGATTACTTCAGAGTTAAAGGTCTAATTATTATTGCTAGTCAACAAATACTTTTTATGCTGTGCTGTTTTTAGTAAACATCATAAGAAATTATACATTTATAAGACTATACTTTTTTATTCGATCTAAGCTCTGATTGCTGGAAAAGTACCGTAACACAAATATCACAGTACATACACAGGGCTGTTGGTGGCGTATTGGTCAAGGGAGCGGACTTGGGTCCGCATGCCCCCTGGTTAGAATCCCCCTTTCGCAAAGTTACTGCTGAGATGCCCTGAGCACTCTCTGCTCCCCGGGCGCAGGCTCAGCCAGCAGCCCCCTGCTCACTACGGTGATGGGTTCAATGAGGAGGCATAATTTCCCGAGGATATTCCCTAGGGATTAATATAGTTCTAATTATTATTAATTATTATTATTATTATTTACACATTGTGACAACAACACATACAGTAAAGGAAAGGAAGTCAGTCAAGTCTAAATTTTAATAAACTCTCATTAAGAGAAAACACATCAGTTGTGAACAGTCTGACGTCAATGTGCAGTTTCTGAAAACACTGCTGCTGAACTGTTGTACGTCGCTGAAGAGAAACACACAGAAATGTGTGTGTTGACTGTGTGTTAACAGGCAGGACACACATGTATGGAAACCTTTCTAACGATACATTCACTTCTGGCTGATTTCTCACAGTACTTTACAGCACAATTTTTCTGGGTTCCTCCCGTGCTGTCTTATATTCTTCTTCCTCGCTGTCAAACCCCACATACGTCTCCCTCTCTACCTTCCCCTCTAATCTACATCCTTCCCGATTCCTTCTCCTCAACTTCACATCAAAGCAGGCAAATGCTTTCCGGGATCCATGCTCTCGGAGCTTTCATTCGGCCTGCTCATATAAAAGCTGCGAGAAAGGAAGTAGCACTTAGTCTGTTTTTTTTTTTTGCTTCTGTGAGAAAGCAGGACCGAAGAGGAAAACTTATATACCTATCAGAAAAAGACGGTTTCAACATGTTTGTGTGTGAAAACAATCAACAACAATCCATTTGGTCCAGTTGCTCATGGTGGAAAACACTGTTGGGACACAACTGTGGTTAGATGTATGTTTGAAAATAACAATGGATGATGAGGAGCAGAAGGAGATTGTCTCCTCCTTTGTGTAGGACTCTTATACACCAAGTGTTGCATCATTTCCTTGTAAAAATGTCAAAACTTTCCACCAGTGATGTTTGAAGAGAAAAGTTCACCTTCAGTATTTCCCGCAGATGTGAATCAACCATTCACATCTGAATCCATGAATCCTTGTACATTCAGGATCAAGTTTAATCTGTTCCACAAAAACGTCCATGTTGTGATTGAAAATTAATTCAATTAAATTGCAAGCCTAAAAATTATTATCGAATCGTAAAATAAGAATTGTTCAGAATAGTCTACCTCAAATATATATATATATATTTAACATATATACATATGTGTGTGTGTGTGTGTGTTGTGCATTTTACACAGAGCTTAAGTAGATATTTTCTCACATTAATGGCATCTTTAGCACAGCCGTTTCTATGGAAACCAAGTTGCCAAGGAAACACTGCACGTCTCTTTGAATTAGAAAGATTTTTTTCTCCATTTTTTTTTCATGATAACCTTTTCTGGAGTCTCCCTTTCACTTTTTTTGCACCCCAGTTGTCCTCTTCTGTGACTTTCACTCGTTGACAGACTAGTTGCTGTCAGTCAAAAAATCCTGCGCAGCCAGAGTTGACGTAGACACTAGAGGTGGTGGAGGGAAGTGGGGGAATGGATAGATAGATAGATAGATGGTCCTGTTTAAAGAAAATATTTTCTAGGACATAAGGTTTGGGTTTTTTTATTTGAATCAGACACAGGATAAACAAATGACAAGGATTTGTTGAAAAGACGTTGATGCAGAGGAAGTTGTGAACTGTAGAGCGGGAAGACTGAAAAAGGAAATATGAGCTGCAAAGGCACAGATGGAGCGAATGACGTGAGTGAAGAAGGAGAAGTGATTTATTTTTGCTTTTACTAGTGGCTAATCCATCTGATTTAAGATTGTGACAGTGCGTGAATTAAATGGAGGAGATGAGGAGACGAATGCGGGCAAAAGCGAGGAAGCGGTGTAATCAGAGAAACGCAAAAAGAAGACGATTACAATGGAGAAAATGGGCTGAGCGCAGACGGAGCCATCGTCCCCCAGGTGCTGATGAATGTCTCCGTCAATGAGAGGTAGAGCTTCAGCAAAACTAGAGGAGAGAAGGGGAGAGGAGACACGGGGAGAGAGCTGTGCAGTCAAGGTGCGCTGAAGGAAAGCTCATTACGACGGGGATTTGAACTGCGTGATTCTCAACACTTGACTCCGTTGTGCACTCTCACCCCCTGTGCTTGTTAGAGAGGGGAGAAGGAATGAAAAGGGAGGGTTTGATGTAGGGGTGACAGCTGGAAGGAAGAAGATGAATGGAGGACACACCTTGTCATGGTTAACGGATTTCAGGAAGTTAGTGCTAACATCATGACATGCAAAATCAATACAGCAGCTTAAACACTAGTCCAGGGCTGTCACTTTCAAACTCATTTTCTTAGGTGTCAGTTTATTATGAATTAAAATAACAAATTTTGAATATAAAGATATATAAGGTGAAGCACACAGTATTGTAGAAAGCGTTGTCTACAAATAAGCAGGCCAGGACACACTTCTCCGTCTCGGGGGATTTATTGTATCAAAAGGTTTCTGACCATGGCAGGTCCAACACG
>JAFBJS010000397.1:267741-294354 GCA_016785265.1 Paraplagusia blochii
GTATATTCATCTGATCTGATCTGGGCTTTTTTTGGCGTTTTATTTTGAAGCAACAATTGACGATTGTCTTTTATTTTGTTCTCATGGAGAAATGTTAATCATCATAGTCGTGTCCCTTATAGAGATGACACCTTTATGAGTCTTGACTTAGCGACCAATCTAAATGTTCATTTTGATGTTGCTGTTCAAACCGATAGCTGTGTCACAATGGAGCCGTGTGTTTTAATAAATTAATTTTAAAAATTAGCTATAATTAAGTCGCTACATTTAACCTAATGATTTTAATTATTTAATATTTTTATAATATTTATTAAAAATTTATATTGGAATTGTATATATCTCTTGCTTGCACATTTAGTAGATCAGCCAAGTCAAGTCCCGGTCTGTACGGACTGATCGTGACTCACCCAATCAGCATGCAGAGTTCCCAAGTCATTAACTGGTTTACTGCTGTTCTAACAAGCTTCATCAAATCCATGTAGAAAGAGCCTTTCATTAACAGAGGGGTCACAGGACATGGTCTCCCTGACCTCACTGTGTGAGGGTTTGGTCTCTGTTGTCTTCTCTGTGTCGTCCCTGCCTCTCTGTGTTAGGAGAGAGATTTGGACTTGACTGACGTGATGTGAACGCTGCCAGAGTGTCAGATGTAACAGCAGGACATTGATTCAGGCAATTAATTGTATCTTCCTCCCGAAGCACAGGGGTGGAGGAGACAGAGCTTTAGGCAAAGACCAGCGTCTGGTGCCTCCAGAAATGTGTTTGAGCGTGTGGTTTTCCAGGCGTTTTATGCCAATGGCAGTGTACAAGGGCAGTGTGTTCAGAGACAAAAAGATTTATTTGTTATAATCAAGCACTCAGATCATGATTACGTTCAAGCCGCTCATTGTGAAAACTTCAGAGAACAGATAATCAGAACCTTCTCATGTTTTAATGGAGTCTGATGGTTGCTTAAGTTTTTTCTGGGTTACATTAAGGCAAAGAAAAAGATCACAGAGGAGAGACACTGGATGAATTTACAATATAAATCATGAAAACCGTCATCATTCTTTGGTTTTATATGAGTTTCCATTCCTGCAGTGTGAAACCAAATTACAGAGTTATTGTCCAGACTTCAGATCTCTGGATTGGCTTTTAATTGTTACATTTTAAGGATTTTATTGTTCCTTTCCTCGAGGTGAAACACTGAGATGTCCCCTCAAAGTTAAATGCAATATATAATACAGACAGTTCCACACATATGAAAAGAATAGGTTTCAAAAGGCTATTCGTAAGATGAATTGTAATTGAGTCTTCAACTTATATTACATTGCAGTTAGTGATAGCAATTTGTTTAATGGCATTTAATGTTCAGTACTATCTTCAAGACTGACCAGGAACATTAACAGGATTTAAAACAATGCATAAACATAATTACACAGTATTAAAATAATTGTAATTATTATCATATTTAAACAATAACATTGTAAATGAAAAGTGAAGGAAAACGAGAGGGGGAAGTTGTCATCCAAGACTGAAAATTTGAAATGGTAAATATCCAAGAGAAAAAAGAGACTGAGAGTCAAGAAAAAACTGGACAAAATAACAAACATTTACATCTGTCAGCAGTTCTAACCATCTATTTATGAATGTGCATTGGTTGGATGTTTGTATCTTGTAGAAGTGGTGTTTTGTTAAAAACTGATACCTGCATCAGCGTGCTCTGTCTTACTGCTCTGTGTTGTTTACTTGTTTTCTCCTCCATATTTGTTAAAAATATGTTTAATTCTCATTGGAAGAAAAGTCCGGGAAGCGATCGTCAGATGACAGTCACTTTGTTTTTACCATGTTTACACTACAAAGACAATTGTGCCTGATTCCCAAAATAGTCGCAGGACTGACAAAAACAGCCCAAAATCGTGTGTATGCTTAGCTTAAAAAAATAACCTGATCCCTGTGTCACTTTGTAACACATTCCACACAGGAAATGTCAAACCACAGCTGGCCTCTAAATAAGGTTAAATGTGTTTTTTTTTTTGTGAGTGGTGTTAAAAAGCCTTCACTTTGATGCTTTTTTTGTGTAAAAGTCAAGCAGGAGGTCAACAGTTCCTTCCGCCCTGCGACTTAGAAATGCCAATTATATCTAAATAATGTGTTTTGGAAGAAATTTTAAATTACGGTGCTCCTTTTTGCAACTCCAGGTGACATTCTGCTAATATTGTCCAGATAAATTTGCCAAACCAATCTGACCCTCGATCAGCAGGTTCTGGGGGCTGCATTTTTTTTAAATAGCTGTAGATCTTTTTATAGACATGTAAATGAATTGTGTTTTTCCCTTTAAGGGTGATAATATTCAACTGGTCACTATGTAATATAGTTATACATCCATTCATCTTAATCTGTCTAACTGTGACCCAGCACATACCTTCTGGGCACAATTTTAATATATATATATATATATATATATTAAAATTTATTAATACACCTAAAGTCTATATGTAAATCCTATAAGAGCGCCCCGTATGGCAGGAATGTGCTGTCAGCTTGTCATTGCAGAGACCTGATCTGATGTATAGTCCATAAATAGACACTGTCAGACGCTGTCATCACCTGCAGTATATGACGTGTGAGCTTTTCTAACCAGGTGTAAGGTTAAGGAAGACGAACTGTTGTCTGTGCATTGGCATTTTTTATTTATTTACATTACAGGATAAAAGTACTGGTTGTATAATTGAGTCGGGAAGTTAACTGTTTCTGTTGTTACGATATATATATTTATATATTATCCGCTTAAATCGCCATGACTGCCCCCCAATTGCACATTGCTGTACCTTCCTGCAGGTGGTGAGCCTACTGGATGTCAACAGCCCTAACCAACATATTTTTAGATACTGTATATGTTTGTGTGTGTAAATATATATTTGTATATTTTTTATGTAACTTGGTGTATGAGCATCTCAAAAATATCTAAATATTTTCCGTTGCGAGGGCAGCAGTCTCCACGACTGCCACTCAAATCACACTAACACCGTTTTGTCATTCAATTCGGAATCGAATACTGAAGTAGGTAATTCGGGTTTTGATCCAGTATTAACTAATCCGCATTCGATTCACTTTGCATTCACATTCAGTTTAATTCGGTTTTCGCTGCGCATTCGATACCCGCTTTGCATTCACACACAATAAGGGAGCGCATGCGCATTAGTCTAACCATGGTCCAGTTTCATTTTGATCATGTTGTTATATAATGAGATCTCGTTAATATGCGGTTTGTAATATATATATATGTGTGTGTGTGTGTTATAAATATATACTGTCAAATGGTAAAAATATATGTAGTAATATATCTTGTATTTGTAAATGCTTTGACAACAAACCTTATACCAAATACATTCAACGTGTGCATTGGACTGTGCTTTGTAAATTCTGGACTGCACATTTCATTTACAAACCTAGTGCTGAATCTGTTCCTTTTCATGCAACACAGCAAACTTTATGGAAGTGTCTTTCAGTCTGTCACCATCATCATCTACCCTGTCATTTTCTTCTTCTTCCACGTCTTGATCATCATCATTGCTCCAGTGGCCGCCATGGTAGTGACTCATATTTCATCACTTCTGCGATAGTTTCCTGGACAGAAATAGCAGGAGTCTGAGGGGCAGCAGATTTGACCAGGTTTAAAATGAAAGGCACAGATAAGGTTGGGAACGACAGGTCTGAGAGCACTCCATGAGATTAATTATGTGTGTTAGCAGAGAAATGATGATTAAACACGGACTGAGGAGCGATGACAGAAGCAGTGGCGGTTCTCAGATTTTGAGGAGGAGAGATAGACAGAGAGTGGAAGATGAAAGGGGAAGAAAGACGAGTGTGATGAAGTGGAAAAAGCTCGAGAGTTGCAGGGGAAGATGCGTATGCTTCCACTGAGTGTGTGCATGAGCATGTATCCTCACATGGATGTGTGTGAACTCCTCTCGTTCTCATGGTTTTTCCTCTGAAGTAAAGCTCCTCCATCTCTCCCAGCCTTAACAGCCTCCTTGCTCTCTCTGCCCTCTCTCTCTCTCTGTCCTCTCTCCCGCCTCTTCTCTGTCTTTTGAGCAGCAGGCCAATGTGTCGCTCTTCCTTGGCAAATCTAATTGGAGACGGGCTTTCATTGGTATGACATGGAGATGAGCTGCCAAATCTTTTCAGCCGGAGGCTCTGGCCCTTCAGCTCCTGTACAGGAGCAGACACAGCAGATCTTACTCTGCGGAGCAAGTGTCCATGGCAATCTGAGCGTAATCAAACTCACCCAAGGCCTACTGTCTTAATGAGTTTGAATCACGCTGCAGCCACTGGGGCTCCACGACAGTTATTTCATTTCCTGTTACGATGTGAGAAGGTCAGACGTCAGCATGAAGAGACTCGTGGACAGGCTGTTCGTAAACACGCTGTGTGGATTTTACGTTCCCAGTTGGGATCACTGTCAGCCTACAGTTGCTGTCTGAACTGCAGGTCGTGCTCACTTGTTAGAGAGCAGTGGTTCCACAAAGTAACAATGAATGAGACGTTGCACTTTGTATAGCAAAGTCAGCTCTCAGGTGCCAGATCTGCACAAAGGTTGGATAGATCCTCACAGGGCAGTTGGTTCCTCCGCCTGCCCGTTTGTGTGCTCATTCTCACAGACTGGTTCTGTGCCAATTTGTCAGGCCCTTTTGGAGAGACACCAGCACCACAAAACAATGCACCAGCATATGTTTCCTGGTTGTGACAAAAAAACATAGACAAGAGTCTCAGCAGGAGGAAGTTGATGTTGTTATTTAATGTATTTTTTTTTTTTATTCTAGAACTTTAATAATCACTTAGGAGTGTCCTTCAGGAAATTATGACCCATCACTGTAGTGTGCAGGGGGCAATCAGCTGAGCCAGTGCCCGGGTGTGGGGACGATACCATGCTCAGGGCAACTCAGTGGTATCTTGGCAGTAGGGGGATCCGAACCGGGACTCTTGTGGACCCAAGTACGTTTCCTTAATCACAAGGCCACCAACTGCCTGATTGTTCCATTATCTCCTCTGGTATCGAGATGCTTTGGGCCAGAGTTTGTCTTTGGTGTGGAACTCCAGGGTTCACCATCTTGGCCAGATCGAACCCTAGTTAGGATGGTTTGTGCTGACTAATGGGCTCACAACCCTTTAGAAGGTTCAAGAGAAGCTTGTGCTGCGTAGTTTGTTTTGCAAACTTGGGTCAGCAAAGCTTTTGGTCTGAGTCCACCAGTTGCCACGTTGCCACTGAGGTAATCGGAGCATAGCACAGTCCCAATCCGTATAACCTCCAGTAGGCTCAGCCCCTGCACGAAGGCCCACATTATGGTGCACGTCGAGGACCGGCACTTGGGCCACATGTTGAATATGCTTGATCTAATAAATAATAAGTGTTCTTTCTCATTGAATGAGCGTTAACTACCTTCTAAACCAGTGAAAATGTCAGTTCACCACCGTTGCCTTTAACGACACTGGTTAATGAGACAACTTTTCATTTCCTCTTGGGTCGTGTTGTTGGTCATGTGATGTCTGTTGATCTGCTCCCTGTGTGACAAACCCTTCGGGTGACGCCTGTAGCCGTTGGCTTCAACTGTGAGTTAGCCGTGGGCCACATTAGTGGTCACCTAGGGCGCCATCTGCTGTAGGTGATGATGCTGTAACCACTCAGAAATGGAAAATATGTCAGATAAATATTGGTAGAATCTGAGAACCCTGGTGCTGCATTAGAACATTTGTGAACAATCTTGACCCACCTGCCTTAATGACTAATATTTGACAGGGGACGGGGTCAGGAGGAAATAGATGGGGTGTTCCTGTGAGTGAAGATTAATTGCGTGTAATTTGTCTTTGTAATCATGCTAAAATGCTAAAATCGTGTGATTAAGGCAGTGATTTTTAACCAGTGTTGTGGGAAATTATCTAACTTCACCGAATCAACCATTGTTGAGTGTCTGCTGTAATAAAGTCTGGCAGATCTTGTAATATTCTTCTATTTCAGCAGGTGACTGTAGAGGCCATGGATGCCCGTGAAAACAATAGCGTTAGTGTTAGCGCTTGCAGCACACGCCACAGTGACCGTAACAGCAAGTGACAGTGATGAGAAGTTTTTGAGAAGGGAAAATGCAAATGCTGAACAGGGCCCTGGACAAAATTCTGACTCGGATTTCCAAGGGTTCCAAGTTCGAATCCACTAACTGCCATATTACAACTTTGGTCCACTGACCTTGGCACCGTCCCCACTCACAGCTCTCCGGGTGCTCAAAGTTGCCCACTCACAATGACAAGGAGTTTGCTTTCCTTCCTTTCTTAAAAATGATTTTAGCCTTTTCTATGCCATCGTTTGGAGCCACTGCAGACATTACAATGGAGTGGGAAGCATATAATGATAAATTAAGTCCAGGATTTGGGCAGGTTGGTGAGGCCAATCTGCCCCGTGGACCGTAGTTACCACATTTGGTCTAGAAACTAACAATATGAACAAACGACACAAAGAACTGGGTAAAATATTTGTTACTTTGCTTTGTCATTTCAACAGACAATGAAACAAGTAACTAAATTAAATTGCGTTTTATTTTTTACTGTACTGTTTTTCAGTTTTCATTTACCCCCCGTCTGTCTATCCATCCATCCATTTGTGTTGGTGTTATTGGCCAACAATTAAAACCCTTAAAGCCTCTAACCCTTAAGTGTTTGTGGAAACCAAAACAGCTTGGCCTCTGTGTATAAATACACACATAGGCACCTCGTCTTATATTTTTCTGTAGCGTGTAATCATCCAGTGTACGGACACTCAGAGGTGTCACTCAGGTGTTAGCCTGGCCATGTGGATAATTGATACCTCTGAGCCTACAGCTGGATCATAATCAGTCGACGTGAATCATACGTTCCTTTCCTTCCTCTTTGCCATTAATTTAAAGCTGGGCTCATCGAGGCGGCGAGTGTTTAAACAATGACTGTCTTTGATGTAAGTGTGAGGTGAGAGGTGAATTATGCATTAGCTGCCAGTCATGTGTGAGCTCATACCTTCATTACCCTGCTGAACTGAGCACAGTCTATTTACTGTCAGTGTGGATTAGAATGTCATGCTCAGCTTAACTGCAAATACACACACACCTACACACCCAAAGAAAGAGAGAGAGAGAGAGAGAGAGAGAGACCGCCCTCACATTTCCGTCACTCTGCGTTGTTGCTGCCATAAACTCATTAAAGTGAAAAGTAGGTAACACATTATATCTACCCCTGGGGGTAAAACAGAGGGGCTGCTTTGATGTAAAGAGGGGGCAGGGTCTCTCACCTGAGAAATGCTCACAGTCGTCCTCCATGACTAACATGTGTGTATGACTGCACATGTGCATGGACACTGCAGACATTTTAATGCCATTGCATGAACCTCAGATTTTGAACACAAACAAAGGGCAGCAGTGCATGAGGTTTGTGGAGCTGCTCCAGAGGGGACATGGAGGTGGGATTCATATGTGAGTAAACACACGTTTATGTGAAATAAGGTAAACAACATGTGTAAGTCATGCTTAAAAGCTAACGTACAATGTGTAATTAGCCTTCTCCGAGCCATCTATAAGAATATGTGGGCATTACAGGCAGAAGTAGAAATAGTATGTATGGATGGATTAGTTTGCCCATGACTTAGACTCTTAGATGAACTTGTTGATAAACAAGTTGATGATGTCCCACCATGCGATTTGGGATAAATACTGTATTTAAGTGGAAACGATGAGGAAAATGTTACGAAGCAGATTGAAATTGATCTTCACCTCACATTGAGGACATTCACAGTGAGTCAGTGCAAACCACAGAGGTTACCATAGGAGGCACCATTAAGTTTTAAGCAACTAGAATTCTTGTTGAGGAACGAACAAGAATTGTTCAAGCTCACACCTTAACACAATATAACACAGTGATTTTCAACCTTTTTGGAGCCGCGGCACATTTTTATGTTTACAAAATCCTGAGGCACACCACCAACCAAAATTCCATTTTAACACAGTACATAACATAACATAATACATTTGGTTAATTATACAATTCGAAAATTTATTTATACTCACTTAGTGTGTACAATTTGTTATATGTGAAACACGAATTGGATATCCTAGCAGGAATTTGGAGTTAGTTTTTCTTTTGTCGACCACTCAACCTAGGGCCTTCATCTGGGTCAAAATTCTGTCCATGGCCCTGTTAGGCATTTGCTTTTCCTTTTTAAAAACTTCTCCATCACTGTCACTTGCGGTTATAGTCACTGTTGCGTGTAGCGGTCCCGTAACAACAGCGCTATTGTTTTCACAGGCATTTATAGCCTCTACTGCCACCCGCTGGAATAGAAAAGTATTACATATCTGCCACACTTAGCTACAGCGCAGACACCCAACAAAGGTTAATTAGGTGATATTAGATCATTTCCCACGGCACACCTGACAAACTTTCACGACACACTAGTGGTTGAAAATCACTGTCATAGCAAAACGAACAAAAACTTTCAAAATTTTTTTAGGGCAAACATCATTTGATGAAACACAGACATTTTGTTATTAGGTTTTCATTATTGAAGGAGAAACAGATCATTATATGCTTATAACGCTTGGCTGATAATATCTGACATTCCTCCTTCCCACTGTTCGATCAGCAACAAATCTAAAAGTATTGCATCATCACCTAGTGGCCATATTTGCACTGAATTTCAAAGTAGAAAATGTCTCCATAGCTGTGTTTGGAGTCAGCGTGTGGCGCTGGAGTCACCTCAGTTTGTGGGAACTCTGTGAAGCAGCTGTATCCTGGCGCACTGCCTGCTCACAGATCCTATCTCCGGGCACAGATGTTGCAGCAGGACAGAATTATTCATTCAACGCACACTGTTTTAAATGAGTTTGCCTCAAAGGTGTTGTTGTTTGATGCGTTTGTGGCCCATGTTTTGTGAGACCTGACCATGAAATGTGATTTGTGTAAATTAAATAATAATCACTTATTTTTAAAAATTCTTCTGGCTTTGTGTAAAAAGCCATGTGTTTTAAAAAATCAATGGAACAAATGAGTCTCCTATTTTAGAAAATCATCATCTTACTTTCATAGAAAGAACTATAAAATTGACATTTATTTTTAATATGGACCTAACTGATTCTCGTCCTCATTCCCTGTCGATGATGTAGGTGATATCTGTGATGCTAATGTTAATGTTTGCATCTAATCCCATGCTTTATTTCATGTCTATGGACTCAGTGGATGACTGAGTCCATACTAAAATGACTAATGTCTGGTGCATATCCTGTGGACATAAAAATTCATGATTCACCCATCGTAACAGTTTTCTGATGAGTTAAGACTGGAGCCTCCATAACGAAGTCATGACACTAGTGGTCAGCATCGTGTAAGAAGCCTACTTCCAGTGTCCTGTTGCTGTCTTCTAAAAAGGTCTTCCTCAAATCAGCCAGACTGCACAACCCTGTCTTGAAAGCCAACGTTTGAAGCATATGGTCACATGATACAATGTGTGAGGTGCCATATTTCCCGTCCCTCCTGCTGTTTGACTCATGACCATGTTTGTGTTTTTGCTCTCTGCTCTCCAGGATGACAACTCAATGTTTTTCCAGTTTGGACCATCCATCGAACAGCAGGCCTCCGTCATGCTCAACATCATGGAGGAGTATGACTGGTACATATTCTCCATCGTCACCACGTACTACCCTGGCTACCAGGACTTTGTCAACAAGGTAAAAACAAATGCGTTTCTGAGTTTTATGTTACAAATGGGCTACATATAAATGTGATTAGGATTTCTATGTTAGAATTCACTGTATTTTCCTTATCAGTTTTTTTTTTCTTACAAAGTATATCCAGCTTGTGTACTCGTTTTTTTTTGTATTTATTTGCTTTTTCTTAAAAAAAAGATATATATGTATTTTAGGGTATGATCTACCATATTTTCCAGACAGTCCGCACTATAAGTCAATAGGCATTAATGCACAATAATAAAGAAGCTTCTGATTATTAACAGTTCTAGTAAACAATTAATAATGAAAAGAATTATCATGTGAAATTATATGTTTTAATATAAATGTCACAACCCCGATGAAAAAAGTGAGACTTAACTACAGAACACAGATTACAGTTTAACAGAATAGGACACCTATTTATTTTTCTTCACCAGTATTCTTCCCATTAGAGAAGGGCTGGGAACAGCCTTGGAAAGTCCGACAAACCACCGGCGCCACATATTGAGACAACCAATTATTTAAACTTACACCTAGAGAGTCTGATTAACCTTTGAAGAGTGGAATAAACCATGGAGCACCGGGGGATACTCCGAGAGGACATGCAGAATCCACCGGGGAATTAAACCAGGAGGATCTTCTCTGTGTGTGCAGTGACTATTTTAAATGTGGCCAATGTAGTAGAAAAGGTTTAGAGAAACATGTAACACATGGTGTTCAGAAAGACTGTAGCTGGTCTCAGTGGTCCATGAGCTGAAACAGGATAAAGTGCTAGTGTGTAGGACCTGACCAGAAAAAAAAAACCCACCTGGTTTCTGTCTTAAAGAAAATCTTCATCTTTTGTAAAGGCATAACAGTTGCCCGTCTGGGATTTGGAGGAGGATTTATCACTTTTGTCACTTTTGTCTCCTTTAACAATCCCACTGAATGTTGTGCAGCCTACGCTTGTTCAAGTCACATCTCCTTCATCTCTCCAGATTCGCAGCACCATCGAGAACAGCTTTGTGGGATGGGAGCTGGAGGAGGTCCTCCTCCTGGACATGTCTGTGGACGACGGCGACTCCAAAATCCAGAACCAGCTGAAGAAGTTGCAGAGTCCAGTCATTCTGCTCTATTGCACCAAGGAGGAGGCCAGCACCATCTTTGAGGTGGCCCACTCTGTGGGCCTCACTGGCTATGGCTTCACCTGGATTGTTCCCTCCCTGGTGGCTGGAGATGCAGACCATGTCCCTGCAGTCTTCCCTACAGGTACAACTACACATCACTGACATGTCCAATGTTGTTATCAACCTGTGTCTTCTAGAGCATAGGTGTCAAACTCTGGCCCGGGGTCCAAATCTGGCCCATAGTGTAATTATTTTTGGCCCACAAGATAAAGTCTAATGTGTTTGATAGTGGGCCCACCAGTATGTAGACCTTACATACTACAATTTGTTATATGACATTTGTTCTGGCACATACATTTTGTTCTGTAAAGAAAGATTTACATTTAAATGATCTGAAAAGACAACAAAGAGACCGATTAAGAAACAAATACCAATGATGTGGGAAATTTTTCAATTTACAATTTTTACAATTTCTCATGTGTTGATAGTAATAAGGCTTGGCTGTTCCAGATTCAGTTTATCCACATAAAAACACTATTTCATATCCAGAGAAAAAGGAAAACTTGAGTTTGGCCGATTACTTCATGCCAGTTTTCAATTCTGGCCCGCTGTGAAATTGTGTTTGACACCCTTGTTCTAGAGTAGTTGCACCAAGAGTGAGTTTGACAGCCACTAGAGTGCCATCTGGTGGTTGTTAGTAACTAACACATATTTAAATATAAATCGCATGTGAGTATAAGTCTCAAGTTCAACTGATAGTCTGGGTAATACAGTATCTAATAGCACTGATAGATAGAATCATATATGTACCTTCTTTTTTCTATTGCTGATTGCAGCCTTTTCAAGGCACATTGTGTTTTTTTTCTGTTCAAGATTGAGATATTGACTTATATGGGACCCAAACTAGTCCTGAGTACTGGCTGGATCCATCTATGAAGGCGGTTCTCCAACCTTTTTACACACCAGGCATTAGAAGTTTAAGAGGATTGACATTTAAAAAGATATTCCACCATGAAACCCTGGCTAATATTACATAAACCAGTTTAGCTTTATATAAACAGAGTTTAGATTTCTTGTATACAAGTCTGCGCAGCTCGGAGTCAATCAGCGCAGATTCATCGCTGCTGATCCTCCATCGTCCTCTCACAGGGACGTAAAAAAGAAAAACAAGGACAGACAGAAAAAAACAAACAGACAACACTCCAAAACCTAACACAGTATTCATCAGCTCCACACTCCTGCTGTTGTCTGGACTGAATATGTCTCTCAGAGGACTTTGGTTCATTCTGTGTCATAGACTATTTACCCTTTAATGTAGGTCAGCTTTTGTTGAAACCTCCGTGCTCAGCAGGAGGCAGCGCTGCAACGTCAGGTTTAATTTAGAGTTATTAACAGCTGTCGTCATCCCTGCTGCCTCCTGACTCTGAAGGGCAGACAGGTGTTTTTTTAATTTTTTTATATTAAGATACATTATTTTAATTAAACCAAATTTAAAGATACAGGTGTATTAAAAAAGTATTTTATTAACAGAACCTCTGGCAGTGTGTGTCTGAAGTGAGAACGGCTGCAGGACCTGTGTCTGTGCTCAGCTCCCAACATTGTGTAATGTTTTCTATTTTAAGGTAGGGGATGATGTGTGAATCCTGATTCCAGCCAACACTGCCACAGAACTCTACTCACCTTGTCATGTTACCTTTAGAGGTGCTTGTGTAATGACCCCAATGCACTGAAGTGGTCAACTGTCCAGGGTGTAACACACCCTCAGTAAAAGGAGGCTATGTAGTCATTTACATTTAGTATTTAGCATTTTATTGACATAAAGAGGACTGTAAAAATTATCAAAAATGTAATTTATTATTTAATCGAACCCTGGAATCTTTGCTTCACACTTTCTGCTAACCTCTTCACTATGGAACCTCTATTTGCAAAGGATAAAGCTAAAAATCAAGGTTCTGAACTTTTACAGGGTCCAAAAAAAACCCCACATTTCTAACCGAGTGTTGCTTGTCTGACTTCATTTCCTGCCGACAGAACGGACAAACTGTTTTGTGTGTTTGCAGAGTCACGGTGCTGTATCCCACATGAAAAGATTTATTTAAGAGTTCGGTTGCTTCTTTCTTGCGTGGAAAATTTGTTAAAACTTGATCTTTGGAAAAGTGACAGCACTTCCACTCACGCTACTGGAACATGAATTAAAGCCCTCGGGCTTTGAGAAGTGTAAAAATACACGCAACTCCTCCAGAAACCACATTTGGTCAGAAAGCTTTTTAATTCGTCCTGAAACCAGGGTGCAATTATGGATGTCCATGACTGTGGATTTTCTCTGAAGTACAGAGAACAGGTGTTATGGTATTTGACCAGAGGACACAGTCAGGACACAGTCAGGACACACAGGGCCGTCCTGAGTCCTGTACAGTACTCAGTATTGTGCAGGTCTTTCTGACTTATTTGGGTCAAATTCTTGACCAGTCATTATAATCAGTGTGGTCCAGATGTTGGACATGATCTTCTCTGCTCTGTCACATCCTTATTTTCCCCGACTCCTGGTAATTATGATAAAAAATGACAGTTTTTTTTTTCAGCTGATCTGGGCTGATGAGGTCTGCAGTCCTGTGTAACCCAAGGTTTGGCTCTAATACACTGTAATGATATTCACTCCATATGTCGGTGACATCTGTGTGAATCTAAAGAGACAGTTTGTCAGGAGGAGCAACTTTATTTTAGTGATTTAAAGCCTATGAAGTCACTATTCCAGCTCATTAAAACTGGTCACACTGTTCTGTTTGATTGAGACATAAGAAATGAAAGTCGAGCAGAACCAGGTTGTAGTTTGGTTCAAGATCCTTGTATCACAATAGTTTTTAACCTTAAACTATTCAGTCTCTCTTGAACTGAGTGAGACATTTTACAAGTAGAAAATTGAGGTCAGATGATCATGTTTTGTCATTTCTCAAATGTATTAAACATCTGACTCAGAGTTTGTGCAGGAAGCTCACAGATAAAACTGTTATCGTAGTTGTAATAATAATTTTCCATTCAAACTCAACAGCGTACAACCTAAATCAGGTATTTCCAAACTGTTACACAAAGGGCAGGTGTGGCTGCTGTTTTTTTTTTTACAACCAACCAAGAGCTCATAGTTTGACCAATCAGCTGTCTGACTGAGTTCAGCTAATTAAACCTGCCAACTTAGATTGAACAGATACTTAATAATTATTCCTTGGATCTGTATTGTCTTCTAAAGAACTAAAGTTCCATCTTTCTTTTCTGTTTGTTTCACTTTGTTACATTATGGATTATCAACTGGCTCTGATGGAATTATGTTTGTCCTCATGTTTAATTAATGTTGGTATTTTCTTGCTGCCTTCAGGGGATTTCTTTATTGTACATTTGTTTTGCTTGAACTCAACAACACAGTAGGAAAACGTAATAAAGTTGGCTGTTAGTTCACAGGTTTTTCACAGTTGTGAGACACTCATATCTAAGCATATTTAGATCAGAGTCAGTCTGAAGTGAAGCTAAACCTTACCATCTGTCAGAGAATTTCATAAATTGAATAACAGTGTGGCCATACATTTTTTTAAATTTATTTTTATTTTCTTTAGTCCCCTGTTTCTTTCCATCTTGAACCATTTCCCACCTCTTTTTCAGGAATTATTTCAGTGTCATACGATGAATGGGACTACAACATCGAGGCCAGGGTGCGTGACGCAGTGGCTGTCATAGCCACGGCTACCTCTACAATGATACTAGACCGAGGACCACACACTCTGATGAAGTCCAGCTGCCTGGGAACACCTGACAAGAAGGGCTCCAGCGCTGGCCACTCCAAGGAAATCCTCAAGTGAGTTAATACAGGAGAGTGTATGTTTAATCCATCCATCCATCCATTGTTCTGACAACTTTGTCTTAAACAGCTCTTGCTGATTCAGTGTTTTTGTCTTAGTCACACAATTCAAAATTCTTGCCTAACTTGAGAGGCATTTGCAGTCGTTGGTGACGCTGTGAAATCAGGTTTCAACAGGTTCTTGTTCTTATTCCTGGTGCTGATGTGAAGAGGGTAAAAAAAAAATCATCTTGTTTTTCACTTTTCCATCCCAGTTCATTTCCCGCCTGCGCTCAGGCTTTTGATGAAATATTCTTTCAAGGATTACCAGTTCCGGGAAGATGATTTTATCTATTTAATATGTCAACAAACCTTTTTCACCTCGTTTGGAAATGGATTTAGGTGTAAATGTGGGAAGTTGTCAAATTGGCTGAACAAAAGAAGATTTTTTTTTATTATTGTTTTCTGTCAGCGGAAACAACAGAACATTTTCTGAATCAGTTCAAGGAATAAAAATGAATAGCAAGAAGCAATACACAAAACAAGTCTAACAAAAATGTGGTACACACATTTTTGTTTCTTTATTTGTTTTTTTTTTAAACAAATCTTGCAGGATTAGTTTTAATAAACATTTAGTTTCCTATAAGGGACTGTTCAACATCAGGGTCACAACCCTAAGTAGGGCCATCTAGACTTTAAATTGGGTCCCTTTGATTATTCAAGTAACGAAAATACACCTTAAAATATTTTTTCATTCTCTTGTCTTAATTTCTATGAAAAATATTATTTTTTATCTATCTATCTATCTATCCATCCATCCATCTGCCTGAGACTTGTGGACCAGTTTGGACATGCCTCATCCATATCAATGGTTCACAAGCATTCTCCTTCCTACCCCCTCTAGGGGACAAAATATAGGATTGAAATAATATTGAGAACCGCATAATGTGTATATTTTTATCTGTCCAAACCAATATATGAGCTGCTGCTACTCAGTGACTGGGGGCTTTTTGTCAACCATTCAACCATTACAGTAGTGGTTCACTTCTGTCCAGCGTGCCATTTTCTCATCGCACATTACCATGCCGCACGGGGCGGGCATGGTAATGTATAGATGATTAATTCTCATATATTTGGGAATTAATCATCTATATGGGGTTTATGTATAAATGTAAGGGTCTTGTGATTATCATAGGTTTTTTCCTTCAGGTTTGGTCTCTCCATGTGGTTCGTTTGATTTTTGAAACAGAGGCAAAAAGGAATTCTTGGCATACACTGCTGAGCAAAACACAGGATCCAGGAATATTTCCATCCCCAAAGAATGGAATCAGACTCAGGTTTAGCTCTCAGTCTTTTTGGACACACACACACACACACACACACCTGCCAGAGCTGCTTGAATGTGTGAGTGTGGATTTTCCGACCAACTGTTCCATTTTTTCCGCTTTATCCGAGCCATGGCAAAGATTTTGCAGTTCGCTTCAGAGACGAGGACAGTCGTGACACACATGGAGACATGATTGCATTTTTTTTATCACCTCATCCTCAGAGACAAAGGCAATAACACAGCCATATGTTTCTGCATGGTCTTCTTCAGCCAGAGGCCACAATGGGATGATGTATGCTGGATTATCATGGCGGCCTGTCACTGCTGATGGACGAGGCCTCATTGAATCACACTCTCGGCTCCTGTTCTGGGGCTACTTGACCCTGTAGGGCACACACAGGAATACACACATGGAAATCTGCATGTTCACATGGATCAACACAAACAAGCACTCACACTTGCAAAGATCTCTAGGGGCAGTCTTCACTTCTCTGCCTCGCAGAGCAGGCCGGAAATGTGGCATAATGAGGAAATGTGCTGTGAACGTTTTTGGACGGGCCGCTGAGGGGCTTGTTTGGGGTTGGACTACACAAGTGTGTAGTTTAAAAATTCCTTCCTTAATTTTCACGCTGGTAAACATTTACATGTGAAAAAAGATGTTTTTTTTTTGTAGGAAGCCTCTTCCAGTCACCAAAATGTGCATTGTCTGGGAAAGGTGAAAAGCGGGAAAAAGAGACATAAAAGATATTATACTATTTCTGTAAATATTTAATAATTAGCAAATCTTTTAGGAAGCACGTTAGGGCATGGAATGCAGTAAAAGAGACAAAGACGTAGAACGTAGCATGTTTTTTTAGGCTAGAAAGTGCTTTTTCACCTTCCACATTTATGTCCACCAGTTTGCGAGGCAGTAGTCTTCACAACTGCCACCCAAATCACACTGCTCTGCACCTGCCCTTTGTGAACCTTCTGCTTATTATCTCTTGTAAATAATGAAAATATTGAAACATGTTTAACAAGGGACAACTATGTCTTCACCATGCATTAATAATTCAAGTTTTGGTTGTTTTTACCAGAACCAGAACTTTTTTTTTACTCTTGTCTTCTGTCTTAGTTAGTAGAGTTCTTGACTTTAGTTTCTCTCCCTTTCACTCACTTGATTTTTTTCCCCCTTCTTCTTGGCTAAAGCCGTGCAGTCGGCAGTAAGTTTTACATGAAGTAGAAAGACAGAATCAGAAAGCAGTCCCTCACTCTGTCTTTGTCCCCCAACTTAAGGATCAGCAACTTTTATTTTTCATTACATAAAGGGTTTGTTTGTTGCGATCAACATCTCTAGAGGTTTTAGATAGGGTTTTAATTCCTAAGTGTTTTTGATGAATATGGTACTTTGTTGAGGCCTTTTTGTCTAATAAACTGATTCCTCTTCTGTATAAAAAATAATCTCTGAATTGCCCTTCAGGCTGGCGCACACACAAGTGCTGTTTGACTGTGCGTTTGAGGATTTTCACACCAACTGTTGCAATTTTAGCTCATCTGATCAAAATAGAGACTTAGGATTTGCGGTTCTCACAACAAAATAAACAGCGGTTTGTGCTTTTGATTCTGTTCCTGTTGCAAACAGGAAATCATAAAGTGTATTTTTAGTTTCTCAGGCTTTGCTGTACGATTTTAATCAAGAACCTTGTTATAAATAGTTTTAGACTGGGTAATGGATGAATGAATGACGTAAAATTTATGCATTTTTTTTTATTCAGCAGTTAATTATTTTTAATTATCACCTCAGTCTACTAATCATGTTGAGTTACATTCACTAAACTGAGATCCTAAAAGAAAATGGCAAAGTGGAACTGCTGTCACTGCTAACCCTGAGCCTGTCTCCTCAGCCTGTCACGTCCCCCTCTGTTCTATAATGATGAATTACATAATTATTTGTCACGTTACCACTCACGCAGAGACTCTCGAGGTACAATGACTGTGAGGTCGGTCTCCTCGCTTGTTAAGCGCTTGTTCACTTTCTAAATGAGAGAGGGCTCCGTGTGTTCTCTGCAGACTCTGCAGGTATCTGTCTGATGTCTCCCACTCAGTGGGAGTCCTTGTGAGACCAGATGACACAAGGGCTCCTTGGACTTACTTATTAAGGGCTGCAGCTACAAGAGACTCTCACCTTAAGATCACATTCAGGGGTTTTTTTGTGCTCTGTCTCAAACCTACATAGTATTAGTAACACAGTTTTACAGTAGTTTGGCATAAATGTGATCACTGTGATAATACAGATAATACAGTGTGTAGAAATCAACAAGTTTGTGTATATATATATATATATATATATATATATATATATATATATAAATATTAGGGCTCCTTGGACTTACTTATTAAGGGCTGCAGCTACAAGAGACTCTCACCTTAAGATCACATTCAGGGTTTTTTTTTGTGCTCTGTCTCAAACTTACATAGTATTAGTAACACAGTTTTACAGTAGTTTGGCATAAATGTGATCACTGTGATAATACAGATAATACAGTGTGTAGAAATCAACAAGTTTATATATACATATATATATATTCATATTGACCCATTCATTCGTAATAAAATATTTAGAAAACAAAATCTTTATTCTAGCCCCCTTATATTTATATTTAAATTCTCTAGACATCTAAAAATATATAAACAAATGTCAAAAAAAAAGAAAATATTTGGCATTATTGTTATAAAAATTGAAAGAATTACCAACAGTGAGCAACAGAGTGATGAATGAACAGACAGTTCGTGTACTTGTTTCCTCGTATTTTGAGGAAAGTCTTGGAAAACCTCTGTTTTGGGGAGCTTGTATCTACAGACTGTACTATTTTGAGATTATTTTTTGTCCTGAAAGTGGCATTGACACAAAATGAAAATGTAGACAATGTTTTAAAACAACTGAGTATAAAAACAAATCAATTAAAAATGCAGACAATACAATACATCAAAGTGAACATTCTGTTAAAGTTAACAGAGATGGTGGAACAGAAAGTGAGCAGAGCATCTAACCAAGCAGTGCATTTCAAAACTCCAGTAAGTGAGGTGTCACTTAAATAAAATGGTGCTTAATGTATTTACTATGCGGTTCCATTGTGTAGAATTAACCACGCCTTCTTCGAAGGCAGAGTCCTGTGTTCGGTTCCCAGACCAACCTCATAATGTTAATCCTTCTCCATGAGCCACTATGTGTAAAAGCGTCAGCTAAGATTTTCATTAATTTATCAGGTGTTGTTGAACAGACGCTGTGTGCTATCAGAACAATAATCCATGCATACATTAAGCGTAAGTCATGCACGGTGTACATTATTGCAAGTAAACTGACCTAGAAATCTAAAAACAACGTCATATCCCTTTTTGAAGACACAATGTCGGTACGAATAAGCTACAAAGATGACAAACGCATATCTTTTTGCAGTGCATCTGCATGGCGATGACATGGCATTATCGACTCCTAAAAAAGGGAATAATGTTGTGTTTTACTTCCAAAGCAATAATGTTCAGTGTCAGAGTTTATCCCGGAGTGATGCTGCTGCAGTGGTGCACTAGCACCATATGAGGGCTTACATTGTATTATCATATTTTACCATATAAATTAGCTGCCTATGTTGCTCCTCTCACCACCCCTCAACCTGTTACTACGTCTGTTTAGGAAAGTACAAAACTATATATCATGAGGAAGTTTAATGTATTTTACATTTAAATTTTACATTAAATATTTCCAAAACACCAGTGATTGTGTCAAATTTGGTTTTAATCAACAATATATAATATTAACCTTTTGCCTGTATCCAATACACGAATATTTTCCAAACACTCGATTCCCCTGATTATTAAAATAGATTGATAAAATGAGCTGCAATACTGCCATCTAGTGACATTCACTTTCATGTAGCGCTCTTAATACCTATAACCATTTTTATGGCAAAAAACCATTCATTTGTCTGGTTTTAATTAATTGCGATTCGTACAGATGTTGCACAGTTTTGCTAATATTGAGCTAATAATGTTGGTTGACCATTATATATTAATAAATATATATATGTATTTATATATTCAAAATATTGGCTTACCAAAGTTATTAGTCCTATATTAGCAAAATTGCATAAAAACGCTATAATTATTTACATATATACAGTATATATATATGTATATATATATATATATCAGTGTAGTATACTGTACGTAGTTAATTCATGATAACAGCTTCAGAGTTATCAGTTGATTTACTTTACCTTGGAACTTTAGCTCTTTAATGAATAGTTTTAGTGGCTCAGTGCAGACAAATATACAGACGTTCACATGCATCTGCATTGCAGCAGTGGACAAATTGTGACCATGAACGGCTTTACTCAAAGATGAAAGAGAGTCACATCAAACGGCTGTGAAAAATAATAAGAGATATTCCGGGAACAAAAAAAAACTACACTCAAAGTGATCGTGTCCGAGCCATTGATGATTCACCGTCTCTGTAACTTCTCAGAGACGGTGATAGTTGAGGAACAGTTGGCAGAAGGAAGCATATGGCTGTGGTGGAGCTGCTTTTGCTTCTGTTAGTGGTTCCTTTCAGGAATAGTTTTCTAAAAGTAGAGTCAAAGGGGGATTCTGTCATGTGATCAGATCAAACTGCACATAAAAGCTACATCAATATCCAAAGCTACGCTGCCACAGACTGTAGACTCACAGCAGGCAGCGGGGCTTTGTAAAATTACAGGTTAAAGCGCAGATGAATGAGTGTCATTGTTGTGCTGGCTCCACATGTGGCTCTGAGGTGAGACAGAGAGATTGATCTGAAAGTGAAAGACCGCATGAGTGGAAGTGGATAAACACTAAGGATTGGACAGAAAAACACTCCTTTCTCTGTGTCCCTTTTACCCAGTCTCTCTCTCTCTCAGGGGTAAGATTACTGTTCCCATGGCAACACAGCTGATTGCCTGAAAATTGGTGTGGATGTGTGTGCAATGGAAACACGTTATATTATATTACGCTGGTGTTAAGAGACACCCTGCGTCTCTGTGCTTCACGTGTGACTTTACTGTGATGTTCCTCTCTTTGACCATGACAGACACTGACTGCAGCGACGGACGTGTGTTCACATGACATCATTGCATCAACAGGTTTAGACCTAGCAACCCTGCACACACAAACTACCTTCACATCCTTTTAGTCGCTCATTGTCGCTGAGATTATGATCAGAAGCTGCAAATAAAAAAAAACTGTCTTGAATCACTTATTCATCTTCATCCACTTGTCCGATACCAGGTCAGAGGAGCAACAGTCTCCATGAAATGCCACTCAAATCTCACTACTCCATACTGTGAGCCTTTGTGTGGGTGGAGAGCCCACTAGAAGTTATATGGACTCTCCTCAGGAAGGGTCACAGTTTGGGGGCACTGTAATTTGGGAGGTAGTTGTGGAGACTGCTGCCCTTGCGACCTGGTAACGGATAAGAGGATGAAGATGAAAGAATGAAGGTTGGAAGTGGCAGGATCGGATAGAGAGATAATTCCATAATCTAGCACAAGCATGGGCAGGCAAACTGAGGCCCGCGGGCTGGATGTGGTCCACTCGGCTTTAAAATCCGGCCCGGCAAACTTGTTGAAAGTAGTTGCTTTCGATACAAGCATCTGCCTTTGTTTTCCTTATAGATTTATGTTGAAAAGTGTTTTATTTGTTTTGGTCCTAATGCACATGTTAGTTATTTAGTTCATGTGAGCGCTCCATTTATCTTGTCCTTATCCTGCCTGCTGTCCAGTTGGACCAGATGTGGCCCGCAAACCAACATGTTTGCCCACCCCTGGTCAGCAGGCCTGTTTGAATTAAAATGAAGCAGATTTTGAGTTCAATTCCCAGAGAAACAACACACATCATAATGTTGATCTTGTGAACCTTAAGTTGTCCTTGGAAAAAAGCTTTATCCCACATCACCTGGGATAAATAATAGATTAATTTGAAAGTCCTTTAACAACTTAATAAAAAGCAAACGGAAATATATATATCGAGGAACTAACGGCCAAAATAATAGATAAATGCCAAACAAACTTACACATGATAAGTCTATTCCTTAATCGCTCTGCTTTAGAAAAGAGAAAAACATTTTATTCCAAGACATTATTTGAGAAATCCATCATTTCAGCTCATTAAACCTCTGAAACATTTTCTAAGATGTTGTAAATCAGCTTGTTTTTAAATTCTAATGTTGAAAGTCTGTCTCTGAGATGGCAAAAAAAAAAAAAAATCTTTGTTTTGCTGCACACACAACAACTGATTCTAAAAGGACGGTTTTCAGTCTAAAAGTTTAAAGTGCAGGAAATAGAAATACAATAAAAAGAAGTGAATGGTGTGTAATGAAAAATAAAAGATTATAGTCATTAAATGGATAAAGAAATACTGTAGATTTAGATTAAGAAAATAGATTAAATCAATAAGTAAAGGATATGGTCATTTAAAAATAATATAAAAGTGATAACAAGGTAAAAATAAATATTATTGTTTATTAAAACATCCTGGATTTCTTTACGTTCTCATTTGTCGTCTAATTGCTATATCAGTATATCATATTATCTTCCAAATATTAATTTATTTCCCGTTTTTACACTTTCTTTACATTGGGAGAGAAGCATATTATGAAAAAGGAGAATAGTGTTTAACAGAAGACTCAGAGACGGAAGCTGCTCGTGTCCTGTTTACTTTTTCCACCCCACTACATGGGCATAACATATGTACATATACTTAAATATGTATGTATGTACATATTTCCATCCGTCCTCACAGGCTTGTGTTCTGTGAGGTCGAATGCAAATGGACAAAGCTGTCTTCTTCTTCATAGAGTCCTTATCTCTGCTGCTCATCTGTCGTCTGTATTTGTTTTTCACTGGTGAAAAGATTTATTGTCTTATTTTCACACAGGGACTTGGTCGGGGATGATAGTGGGTAAAACCTTCCCGGCGCCTCTTCTTCTTAAAACGCCTGCACTGGCACACAAACAGCTTTCCTCTCCTCACGTACAGACAAGAAATTTATTTCTCTGGTGGATTGTTTCAGAGGCTGAACATCTCCATGGTGACGGCAGCCCACAATTTAAGACAAGGAAAATAAGGAGAGAGAGAGAGAGAGAGAGATGATTCCAGCTCTGGTCCACACGGCTGTTCACTTGTTGACACATACAGATAAATATACATCCCATGGACTAATAATACACGGCATCCTTGTTTCTAAACTTCCGCCCTTCTTTCACTGAAGTCACAGTGTATTTATATACTGTGTTAAGATCAACAAGCAAACCAGGTTGAACGCAACTGCTGTGATTATTTGATATGATCGGTGTTACAGTAGAGTACAGTATTCTCTCTCTGTTATTATTGATTTATATTGGGAAAAGCCGAAAGGAGAAGATTCTGATTTTGATTCTTACAGATACATTTTATTGATTTGATGGTGGCTCTCCACCCACAGGAAGTGATGATGTGGTGGAATGTGATTTGGGTGGCAGTCGCAGAGGCTGCTGCCCCCGCAACCTGGTACCAGATGGTGAATTCTATCACTGCGTATGAAGAATAACACACATGGAATTAACCTGGCAAACTGAAACTATTATCAAAATAACGTTGACTGTTAGAATTAAATTAGGAAAACATACAGGTTTTTTTTCTCTTTTCTACCATAAGGTACACTGTCAATGGACAGTCCATTTTTTGGCTTTTATAACGTGTTTAATCAGATAAACCAACCTCACCTCAGTCAGAATAACTCAACACGGTTCAGTTGTGACGTAGGGTCCTAGTTGATCATTCATGGTGATTCCAACCTTGAGTTTGAAATCCTTTTGTAGGTCTCTGGTTGCAATTTGTGGTCCTTATACATATCATAACATTACATTGAGCTATTATTGCAGGTCTCCTGATTAAATTAGGTCTACTGTAATGTACTGTAATGCTCTGACAATCCACCAGGTGATTAAACTTACCATTTTGACATTTTTGAGCTTTATTTGAGGTCAGTAAACACAGCAGGAATCCACACATAGGGCACACTGTTGATTAATGAGAGAATTATAGTTTTTAAATACACCTTATGTTCCCAATATATATATATGATATATAAAATAGTATATACAGCTGAAAATCTTCCTCAGATTGGGATTAAAGTGTTCTGTTTGTTAATTAGGTGTGATATTTTCTTGTTCATTAGAAATATTAATTTCAGTTCCTTGGCAGAACTCTCAAGCCTTGTCCATCGCTAGTAGTTTATATATAGTGATATACATTCTTGTGACAAAATAATATGTACACATATATAATTTGTATTTGTGTTTAGTGAAGAAAACATATGAAACATATATACAACTGGTGGCCTTTATACAGATAAAACACCAAGTGTTCAGGCAAACGATTTCCTTCCTCACTTTTGCCAATGACATGCTGTGGGAGTGGGGAGAAGGTTGAAGGAACCTGAAGGCTGAGGTCAGCAGAAGCAGGACAAATAGCAGCGTGAATGAGCGAGACACAGATGGAAAGGTTAAACTACAAGGAGTAAAAGGAAGTGAAGGGTGATGAGGTCAAGTGTCTGGAATCAAGCGTGACAGGAGTCGGACAGGGGAGAGGAGAGTGTAGGCTGGGTGAATCAGATGTAGAGGGGAGGGGTGAGAGCGGGTGAGGGAGGGGAGTGAAGAGTTGACAGACGGGCCAGAAGTGGTCGTTAAAACCTCCGTGTCGTGTAAAAACACAGCTACAATCTGGCAGCTTTGTGCACATTGGCACTTTAAATGAATAGTTGGCGGACAGCTCCTGGTGCTGAAACTCACTGGCAGTGTGTGCTGCTGTCTGCATAATATCAGCTCCTGGACAGTTGGATCCTTCAAGGCTCTAAATTAAAATAAGCCACTCATCAATGAACAAAATGCATAAAGTTAGACTTGAGTACTCTACTGTAGAACGGAAAAGTATCATCTTCCAGCTGTCACTACTTGTTAGATTCCTCGAAATGTGACGGTCACATTTTTTTTCCACAGGCAGGTCTTGAAGGTTTTTCTGTATCAGTTCATTTCATGCAATTTTTTATGCATAAATTAACAGAAAGGCCGGCTCTGTCGCTTAAGTATATGCAGTATATGTTCATTAAAGTAAATTAATCTCCATCACGTTGCCACAACTTATGTCCCCACTCAGTTATTAAAATAAACAACCAGTGAAGGCAGTTGTTTTTGAAGTCTCTGCATCTTGACATTTCATTTATTTTCTCGAACCAGCCTTTGGTTTTTGCTCTGATCCACTGAGCTACAGCTTTAGAGAAATCAGGTCAGTGGCCTTATTTGATTTATGATGTATTTTGGAGGTGTAGCAGGAGCTTTGATGATGTTTTCATTGGTGACCACCACGATGGCAGAACTGGATATAAATGAAGGAGGAACAGATAATGCAGGGCAGATGGGAGACAAAGTGAGAAGGACATGGTTATAATGGGATATAGTGGATATATTAAAGGAGAGGATGTTGGATAGACAGTTAGCATAGAGTAAGGACACAGGGAAGTTTAGTGGAAAGTTCAGGAAAAGAAAAAAAAAATGAATCAAAGAAGTGTGCCACTAGGGGTGTCCACACATTTTGGTCTTGCGAGCGATTTACTTAGATTATCTAAAACTCTGAATATATTGTATATAAACTGAATATCTCATTCTATACATTATGTTATACTGTCAGACTCCATATGATTCTCTCTTAAGCCCAGTGATTAGCATCTTGAAATACAATCACATCTCTAGTGTTAATATCTTTTATTTTTTATGTTATTGTTTAGCTGGTGGAGTTGGTGAACCTATGCCAACTGAAAATAGATAAGTTTAGATTAAACTTCAATCTTCAGGAGTTCCCTTGTGGAAATGAAGGATATATTGCAGCTGTAATAATGAGTTTTGTCATCATTTATGTTTATAAAAAATCCACCTTTATGTAAAAGAGGAAGTGTAGATGTCACTGATCTGAATTTCAACTATTGACATTCATGATTATTCTACATTCTGTCTCTCAGGTACATCATGAATGTTACATTTGAAGGCAGGAATCTGTCGTTCAGTGAGGAAGGTCATCAGATATTTCCCAAGCTGGTCATCATTCTTCTGGACAAGGACAGACAGTGGGACAGGGTAAGGTCTTTATCTCCACTCCTCTTTTCCTTTTTTTTCCTCTCCATTTTTATCTTTAAACAGGGTTTGATTTTCTTCACCTGCTGTGATGTATCTGTTCCTTTTTTTGCACACGGGAATGTTTTCCTTCCTCTTGAAGTAGCTGCTAAACTTGCCCGTATATCACTTCGCTCTCCTCCCACTCCCTCCTGCAGGTTGGCAAGTGGGAACGAGGCTCTTTGACGATGAGGTACCACGTGTGGCCTCGATTTGAGTTGTACTCCGGCGCGGAGGAGAGAAAGGACCACCTGTCTATCGTGACTCTGGAAGAGGCTCCATTTGTCATTGTGGAGGACGTTGACCCGCTGAGTGGGACCTGCATGAGAAACACTGTGCCATGTCGGAAACAGCTTAAACTCAGGTAGGAAAAAAATTAATGTGCTTTAACGGAGAAACCAGGAAACATGGAGAGAGAAAAGAAATGACTTAATTTTGCA
>JAFBJS010000397.1:294535-306916 GCA_016785265.1 Paraplagusia blochii
AGGAAACATGGAGAGAGAAAGGAAATGACTTAATTTTGCAGCAAGACAATTTTAGGTCCCACTACTTTCAAATGACAAATATATATATATATATATATATATATATATATATATATATTTGTCTCCCATCCTGGTAGAGTGATAATGAATTTTCTTCTGGCCTTTGCTGCCATGGTTGGTCCACCTAAAACCCCTTAAAGGTTCTCTTCATCTGGCTCACTCGTCTTTCCTCTTTTTTTAACAAATGTTCATCTTGATCTCCTGCATCATTTCCCCATCTTTTCTTCAAAGACTATTCAAGCTGAATGCTCTACATCAGTGGACCCAACCATTGGGTCGGGGACCGGTACCGGTCCGTGGGTGAATTGGCACCGGACCCCAGAGAAATAATGTTTCCTTTTGGCCCCATCTGGCTATTACTTCCACTTGATCCATACCCATATCAACAAAAGAACTGACCAATAGAATGGCTAGGTTTCCATCATCAATAATGCAACTATATTTGATTGGGAAATATTTTCTCAGTGAAGACAACAACAATAAACTCAATACGATGCAGAGTCACTGATACAAGATTCTAACTTTTTATACCGGTCTGGTAGCAGAAAGTTATAGGCTGTGTGCATATGAGAAATCCAGTTAATTGGCGTAGGACGATTTTATAGGTAGGAAAATATTTCCGGACACTGGAAGTTTCATTCAATTAAGGTGTATTTATCTGCCACAACTTAACGACCAGTCCGTGAAAATAGTACAAGACATTAACTGGTTTGTGGCGCAAAAAAAGGTTAGGGAACACTGGTCTACATGAAAAGGTACAAGTCTGCAGCAAAAAGACCCCCATGAGCCAGTTCCCCCAGTGTGCACTGAAAGAGATGTATGAACAGCTAAGAGGTGAAAACATGTGGTTCTGTGTTTTTCAAAGCCAGTTATCTCAGCTGTCGCAGCCTTTTCTTTTCCTGAATGCATAATAAACCCTCTGTCTTATTGTTGTTTTTTTTATGTTTAAACATGTGACGTGACAAAAAAACTACTTAGACAAAACATTGTCCTTAGTCTGGCAACACCCTGGTCCCATATTGCCAGGGATTCACTTGCGTTGATACCAGCAGCTGTTGTTCACCTGTACCTGCTGTGATCCAAGACAAGCCGCTGATGGATGTCACAGTTTGGTCACGTTTGCCACTTTAAGTGTATAATTCATGGACCTCTCATCAATGTGTAATGGAGGTCAGTGGCTAGAACGTGATAGAAATGTGGATGAGTGACATCAGGGGCAAAAAGAAAGAGGGGAAATAGTGAAAGCTGAGGAGTTTTCTACATTTTCAATGATTTTGTGAAACGATTTTTCGTGATGTTGATGAATGATGGCAGTTTATATGTTTATATCAAGGTCAACTCCGTGCTGTACATCTATACCTCAGTAGGGATATTGGCATATTATGATATTAGCATATACTGTTTAGAAATATATTTTTTTACCCTAGTAATGCAACGTCTGGGTTTTGCCAAATAATGTTGCCCTAAAAATATATATCCGTAATAAATGGCTTTACATTACAGTTAAAGTCACTAGATGGCAGCATCGCAGCTCATTACATTTCCATCAGTCTTATACACTGATTGTTTTTGATAAATTAATGTTACCAGGCCTGTCAGTTTGTTTTGATTATGAAAATTATGTGTGTGGAGAGTATCGGCATATCAGATATTAAAAATCAGTGTAATATTGAACATCCTTTATTGTCATGGAATTGAGGCAACTATGTATCGATTTATATTTCGCTAAAACAAAAAACAAGGAAAAACCTAACCTGGAGTTTTGAGTTGCTTTTTTACTTTTTCCCAAAGCTTAAATCTAAACAAAATTGTTCACAACAATGTGTGTTAGGAAATATAAAGCTATGAGAATATTTTTTCGTGTTTTATTTTTACTGCCTGCAGGTTTTTGGAATTGTAGTTGACTGAACAGCTTTATTTTTATCAACCAGAATTAAGGAGAACTTTACTTTCACTGCCAGTGTTCTTTCATCTCCAGTTTAAGTATCTATTTTCTTCTCTGTCTCCACCAACAGTAACCAGACAGGAGATTCAGGGATTTATATCAAACGCTGCTGCAAAGGTTTCTGCATCGACATCCTGAAGAAAATCGCCAAGATGGTAAAGTTCACTTACGACCTCTACCTGGTCACCAATGGCAAACACGGCAAGAAGGTCAACGGGACCTGGAATGGCATGGTGGGAGAGGTGAATCATTTTTCTTATTTCATATTTACACGATGATAAACCAGGTCACACTGGTCGAACACGGTCCGTTGGACTCCTTTTCCTAATTGGTGATTCAGATTTCATCATCCTGAGGAGAAACTGCATCAGTTTTAGAAACTCTTAAGGACTAAAGGGAATCATGCCATGACGGCAACACTGGGGCAAAGCAAACAATAGAGTTAAACATTTAAAGAATAAATCTGTGCAATAAACGTCAAATGAAGTGCATTTGGCCCTGAGTGTGTTTAAACTCCCAGCAGTGAGTCAATTAGCTTCTTGTTACGTTGGTATGAATTACATCACATCCATTTATTTTGTTCGTTTATATTAGATTATATGAACCTGTCTGTCTTGGTTTTATTAGACAAGCACTTCGTAAATACGTTGAATAGATTTACCAATATATTTACACCACATTTATAATTAGATTTACTGTACAGACACAATGCGTGGCAGCACTTTGAAACATGTAAGACAAAAAGGCAGAGAATCTAAACACACAACATAATGTGATCACACCGCAGCTCAGAATGTGGAAAATTGTTTGCGGTCTGTGGGAATTTATTTTCATTATAGTGCCTGGATGTCTCTTTCTGTTAGTTTCTCGCTGTCTCTGTCACCCCATCCCTACAACCTGGCCCCAGGGGGAGCTGTGATCAGCACAGCAAAACCTGAGGAGGAGGAAGAGGAGGATCAGGCTCCCAATCAGAGAAAAAGCCACAGCGGCAAAGAGAGAGTGCAATCGCTGCAGAGAAGTAGAGTAGAGGGAAAGCAGCCTCAGGGAGAGACCCACTTCACTCCTGTACAACATTACACATTAAAGAACCAACACAAGGCGACCTTCACAAATCAATGTGATATACCACTAAATTGATCAAGGCACAATGGATCAACTTTGTTATCGTCCGAGGACCATAATTAGGTTGAGAGGAGCAGGGAGGTGTAGACGGAGGCAGAAACGACTCCATCATGAGCAAAGCTACAGTTGGTTTGTCTGTTCTGCCCTAAAGCAAAATGAGGTCGATGCTGGCGTGAAGACAAAGACATGCAGGCTGAGTTACATGGTTTTAAATAACTCCAGTACGTGAACTTGATGATCATATTTGAAGATAGGAATGTTGAGCAAAAAGAGAAGGCGGGCTTTGGTGAGGAAGTGACAAATGACAGTGGAATTCCATCTTTGATGGAAGCAGCATACATTTTTCCTCCGTTGCTCTATTTCTGGGTGTGATTTTTATTCATGCCTGAGGCCGCCTAAACCGTCGGGCAAAAAGTCCATGACCATCCTGTAGATGGCAGCAGGGGGTGGAAGTATGTCAAATACTTGGGTACGGGTTACTAGGAACGGTTTACCTTTCACCTAAATATCCAATTAGCACCAGCCTAATATGCAATAGGAGCAAACTGTGAAACTGACAATGCAATCTTATGCTATATTTATATTATATATATACATATATATATATATATGCAGAGGCTAACTGTTTACGAGCACTGTGAGCGAAATAATTCACATTCTCTCTGAGCTCTAATAGAAGCAATAGGTTTAGATGGAGAAGAGTAGCACAGAGTTATAATGCAGAACTGCAGCTCCATGAACCCACTGATCTTCTGTCTGTGTCTGATCCTCAGGTGGTGGTGAAGAATGCTCACATGGCAGTGGGTTCACTCACCATCAACGAAGAGAGATCGGAAGTCATTGACTTCTCCGTGCCCTTCATTGAGACAGGAATCAGTGTCATGGTCTCTCGTAGCAATGGCACCGTCTCCCCATCAGCCTTCCTCGGTGAGTCAGTTATTATGATTTGTATATGAAGGGGAAGTCACTAGATGGCAGCATTGCAGCTCATTTAATTAATCCGATGTATTAGTTTGTGCAGATAAATATTACCAGTCCTATATAGGTATTAATTGATATAAAAATTGGAAACTAAATGTTAGAAAAATGTATTGGCATGTTGGATATGCAAAAGCATAAGTTCAAATCTGGGATTTCTAATTATTGTTTTGATTTTTTATGATATATTTATAATATATTTTATGGTATGAAGTAAAAATGCTACTTTTATCGGCCTTTTGACTCAGAAGAAGAATCTTTTCTCCTCAAATTTGTTGTAATCCCACTTTACAATGAGTATAAAGGACTTTTCTATTCAATAAATAGGACATTTATATTTACTAGTTTCAACCTTTCAACAAGGATCCTCGATCTACGTTTGCACCTCTCATGTCTCCTTCTTAACACCTCTCTGTCCTTCCCTGTCTCCCCTTTCCCTAACCCCCTGTCTCTGTCTCTCTGTCTGTCTCTCTCACTCACAGAGCCCTTTAGCGCTGATGTCTGGGTGATGATGTTTGTGATGTTGCTGATTGTGTCAGCTGTGGCCGTGTTTGTGTTTGAGTACTTCAGCCCGGTGGGTTACAATCGCTGTCTGGCAGACGGTCGAGGTGAGAGAACACACACTCCCTCTCTCACTCACACACACACACACACACACACACACACAGTAGGCCAGTCAACTCATGCTTCAAATATGTGACAGAGAGCTCTGTCTCCAGCCAGTCTCGTGTGCCAAATTGCAGACAGATCTATGAAGGCCCCATTCAGCCTTATGTCAGTCCTTATGTGATAATTTACTCTGACAATCCTTTCTGAGCGGCTGGAGTGCTGTCGTTAGACCTTGGACTCATCCTAATCGACATCAACATCACTTTAAGTCGAGCGTAGATGAGAAGGATCATTGATAAGTGCTAGAAAGTTGATCCTAATGATTTCCTCCGTCGTAGTACACTCTCTCGTTCTAGTCTAGGTTATTATAGCAGTGTTGTGATGTTGAGAAATAAGCTTTCTGGATAAATTATCTTTAAAAATATCTAATAAAGTATATTATCTTCTAAAAAAAAAAAAAGTCAAATAGGAACAGTCTTTGACATCAGAGAGAACAGGAAGCTACATCACATACGTTCCAGGCAGACGTTGAAATCAATTTTCCCATGAAAACAGATTTGATCTTTTTTTTTGGAGGTTTTTATAAACCCGGGTGTTGCACTTTCTCCGCTCCAACAGCAGCAACTCAAGATAGAATCAGAGAAGTGTTAAAGCGCTGCAGGCAACCTTTTACCCATCCACCAGAGAAGATGAGAGAACGGCTGTCTGGTTTCAACTCCTGTCCCTGAAACAACTGTTTTCTTAAAAGCATCAGTGTTTTAGTGCTGGGTGTAGAAACTGGAGATGTAAAGCTGTTTCACCGCTCTAATCCAGCTGTAGTGTAATTGTAGCCCGTTGTCATATTGTCCTCATTCACCCCCGTCGTCATCTTTTCTCCCCCTCGTCGCTGATGCCACAGAGCCGCAGCAGACTGTCACGCTGCTGTAGTGGAAGGTGGTTGTTACGTTGGTGGCTTGAAGTACAGATGTGGTCTGAGAAGCAAACTGTGTCGTCACTGACAAAGTAAAGAATGAAAACAAACCCCTTCATTGTCATTTCCATCCATCAACATCCTCCCACAACAGCGAGGACAAGTAAATGAACGTTAGATCTTATCCCGAGTTTGATCTGAGGAGCTGCTGATTTGATATTCCCATCCGTGCGTCCTTGTCCTCCCAGAGCCCGGAGGTCCATCCTTTACCATCGGTAAGGCGGTCTGGCTGCTCTGGGGTCTGGTCTTCAACAACTCCGTGCCTGTGCAGAACCCCAAAGGAACCACCAGTAAGATCATGGTGTCAGTGTGGGCCTTCTTCGCTGTCATCTTCCTTGCCTCCTACACTGCCAACCTAGCTGCCTTCATGATCCAGGAGGAGTACGTCGACCAGGTGTCGGGCCTCTCCGACAAAAAGGTCTGAGCTCTCAGTGGTCAAGTGTGAGAAGTGTAATCATTGGTAAAACATATCACATACAGGGAGTTAAGGAGAGTCATTTTCTGTCATTGCTTTAAATGAACAAATTTAGAACAGGGGTGGGCAAACTTTTTGACTTGCTGGCCACAAGTGGCCGAGTCAAGAGCAGAAAGATGGAAGTATTTGAAGATCAATGGTGCATAAAAGTCCTGTGCAAAACCTAAGATGCTACATTGCTAATACCCTTTATGACACTATTTACTGTGGAAGCACAGGCATTGCAAGCAAATGCCGTAAGTATAATAATAATATAAATAAATTACTTAATTTGGACACGTTTCGCGGGCCACATTAAGAAGCCTAACGGGCCGCATTTGACCCCCGGGCCTTAGCTTGCTCATGTCTGATAAAGAACCATAACCACATAAGACTGTATAATAAATTAAATAATGATAGAGTAGATATAATGGTCTTTTTTCTTTACTGAGGCCAAAGAAAAAATACTATTTAAACCCAAAATGTCTGCATTGTAATTGCACACTGTTTTAACTACAGAATTCTCATGACCTTTTAATGTAAGTGTCATTAGTTTTTAAGAATTTTCAGTTTCAACCCATTCAGGGATATGAATAAAACACTAATCAAAGAGATTTCCTCTGTATTGGTATCAGTAAGTAAAACCATAGAGCACTGTTACTGATTGGACTGACACAGTCACATGCTGCTTGCAAACCAACGTCCCAAAGAGATTAGTTCTGTATGAGTAGGATTTTTGCAATGAGTTTTTGCTGTTAGAAAGACGTTGGAAAGAGATATGGTTTACTCTAAATAAACTTGGGTGGAGCCAACTCAAACAAAGCTGTTCATGTTTAAGTTAAGAAAGAGAAAAATAAGAAAATAAAATTTTCAAATTAGCGAAAACACTATATTTTTGGCCTGAAATAATCAGTTAATCAGTGTCATTAGTTCAAACTGATCTCAAATGTTTTTTTGTGATTGTTTTGTTACTCTGATTTGATCAGGGATCTGTTTTTTTTTTCTTCACACTAACAGTCTCCTCTGTCTCTGTCTCTATCTTCTCTCTCTTATTCTGACCCTTCAGTTCCAGAAGCCAAATGAGTTTTCTCCACCCTTCCGGTTTGGAACGGTGCCCAACGGGAGCACCGAGCGCAACATCCGCAACAACTACAGGGACATGCATGCCTACATGACCAGTTTTCACCAGAAGAATGTTGACGAAGCTCTGTACAGTCTGAAGACTGGGTGAGGAAGATTGAAAAGAACGGGGTGGGAGGATTTGAGGGAGTGGGGACGCCGAGGGGAGTTGAAGGTAAAAATGATGGCCTGTCTTCTGATGCAACAAGCATTTGAGATGATGAAGGCGTGAGGAGACGGAGTCAGAGCGAGCTTTTTTGGTCAGTGTGGGTGAGCTGGCAGCAGAGCTGCTTACGTGCTAGAGCTGCTCAGAATAGATCCGCAGCCTGTAGTTGATGTGAAAGCTAACAAACGGTCGGCGTCTAACTAACCTTTTCTTCTCATCCCCCAATGTTTTCATCAACCTCTACGGGGGAACTGACAGTCGACAGCCGCAGAGTTCCTCTGATGATACTTGAAGTCTTGAGCTGAATGACCACACAGCTCTGAAACGCCCCGAGGCCTCATTTGATGGTGATTTGTCGCCAAGCTGGTGGCTGTCAATTTAATTTAGCCTCAAAGTCATTCAGGACCAATGAACAGAGAGCGAAGAAAATTTCCCAAGGATTGTTTTCACTCAGGGGACCAGATTAACACTTTATATTACATAACCATCGTTAACTAGCTGCTTAGAAAAGGTTAATGACATGTTAAGAATAATATTACATTAGCCTTTAATTTATTATTAGAAAAGTCTCATGATGTATTCCCTTCTGCCCGGTTTAATTACTTATGGTTTATTTGATTCATTTCATAACTGTTTATTTACTTGAAAGCTCTACTGAGCACCATTTTTCTACCTTTACTGACAGCAGTACAGATGGTAACATTTGCATTTACATAATAAATACATACATATTAATAGATGAGCATTTGTGCAGATTAACAAGATAAACATTTTGAACAAGTATCATTCCACAACAGAAATTATACCATCCCTTTACATAACCAATAACTAGAAGAGCTCAGAAAAAAAAAAAACATTTCATTTACACCCAACCGTAGACCCAACAGGGAGCAGGAAATAGAATTTTACAAAAAAAATATCCAGAGCATGAAATAATTGAGTATTTTCTTCTTTACAAAATTCATCAAGGATTGGCCAAGAGAGGTGCAGCTTTGGATTAGGGAGAAGAGGAATGAAGGTCACTCGTATCAAGACAGAGTACATGTGTGAAAATGAAAGGAGAACAGTGGAATGGTGAGGTTACAAGGAGCAGAGGTGGAGAAGGTGCAGGAGTTTAGAGAATGAGGATCAACTGTTTAGAAGAGAGGAGAAGAATAGAGTACAGGCAGCATGGAACAGCTGGAGAAAAGAGTCAGGAGTGATGTGTGATAGAAGAGAGTCAGCTAAGGTGGAGGGAAAGGTTTACAGGACAGTGGTGAGACCAGACATGATGTATGGAGGAATGGGCAGAAGACAGGAGACAGAGCTGGAGGTGGAGGAGTTAAAGATGTTGAGGTACTTCTTAGGAGCAACAAGGATGGACAGGATCAGGAATGAGGTGATTAGAGGCACAACACAGACAGGAAGGTTTGAAGGAAAAGCTAGAGAAGACAGATTGAGATGGTTTGGACATGTCCAGAGGAGGGACAGTGGATACAGTGGTAGAAGAACGACCCTAGAGATGAAGCTACCAGCTACAAAGACTTTTATTTTTTATATATTTTGAATCAGAAGACTCAAAATCATAAGAGGGACAACATAGAGAAAAAAAGTTTAGATAAAAAGTTAGAAGCCAGATTGAGATAGTTTGGAGATGTCCAAAGAGAAGACGGATGCAATGAGGGAGGACATAGTGGGGTAGAGGTAGTTGGAGTGGGAATAGAAGAAACGGAGAACAAGGTGAGATGGAAAACGTTGATTTGCTGAGGCAAACCCTGGATTAGAGACGATCTGAAAAGAAAAGAAGAATATCAAGTGGCATATTGAACACCCAGGCAGACAATATCGTCAAAACTCACTATTGAATCATATCATACTTATCAATTAATTAATTTTATTTTTGGGAATGTTTACAACTCTTTTATAAATTAAGAAAAAAATACTGAGATGTCAGTGTGGTAGTATGAAAACAACATAACTTCCTCCTTCCTTGTGGCCCTGCAGGAAACTGGATGCCTTCATATACGATGCTGCTGTGCTTAACTACATGGCGGGCAGAGACGAGGGTTGTAAACTGGTCACCATCGGGAGTGGAAAGGTTTTCGCCTCCACTGGTTACGGCATCGCCATCCAGAAGGATTCGGGCTGGAAGCGAGCTGTGGATCTGGCCATACTCATGCTTTTTGGAGACGGTAACTTTGAGAAATAAGTTTGAGAAATACTGTCGTTATTGTATCTCAGTATCAGGTCAGTGTGTCTGATACAGTAGAGGAGATTTGTCAGGGTTTTCTATCCATCCATTCATCCATCATTTATCCAGCCAGCCATCTATCTATCCATCCACCCATCTAGCCATCTATCTATCCATCCATCCATCTGTCAATCCATTCATCCATTAATCCATTCTTCTATCATCCATCCATCCATCATATATCCATCCACCCATCCATTCAGCCATCTATCCATCCATCCATCTGTCCATTCATCCATCCATCTGTCCATCTATCCATCCATCATTTAGCCAGCCAGCCATCCATCCACCCATCCATTCATCTAGCCATCTGTCTATGCATCCATCCATCCATCCATCTGTCCATCCATTCTTCTATCATCCATCTTTCTATCTATCCATTCATCTGTCCAGCCAGCATCCATCCATCCAACCATCCATCATTTATCTAGCCAGCCAGCCATCCATCCACCCATCCATCCACCCACCCTCTATCCATCCATCCATCCAACTATCCATCCATCTGGCCATACAACCATCCATCCAGCCAGTCAGACTCAGGTTGATTTAAAGTACTTGAGATGGTGTTTACTTGTATCATATTTACTACAATAATAGAAATATCGAAGAACAAAATATTTTCTGTTAAAGTATTTTTCCGCTCTACTTTTTTACACTGTTGTTTCCATTATTCAATGTTCTCTTCAATCTGGGAAAACCAGTGTCTTTGTAAACCTGGCTGCTGTGTTGACAGGTTTACCTTTGTTTTGGCCCCAGTATTAAAGTAGACATTGTGACACAGTCAAGGAGGAGAGGTCTGAGATGAGCTCCCTCCTTTAGTTGGTCAGGTTCTTTCAAGCTCAGTTGCTGCTGGATGATTTGAGTAGTTATTGAAAACAGTCAGAAGGTTCACAGTGAGAGGCTGACGAGTGCAGTGATCCATGAGGGCTTCTGCTTCAGGCTGGTGTGCTTGTATGATGAGGGGAAACAGCTAGTTGATTTTATTTTTTTATTTTTTTTCTCATAGTGGGTTGAAACGAATGTTGCCTCTCTGTTTGGACAAAGGTCTGGGACAGTATCACTGGCTGTCTTTCTGCGTGTCCTTGTGTTTGAGGATGATGCAGTGGAAAGACAGTTTCCCGCTGGCTCCACCAGTGTGTTCTGGTAGAGGACATCTGTTTTACAGCCTTGTGAATGTGGATGTCCACAGTGACTTTGTGTAGTCGCTTTAGCATTAAAAATTGAATAAAACATGAATAAAATATACAATATATGATTTACCTGTCCATCATTTATTCATCAATGACAATAGAATAGAAATAATGATGCCTTACGAGCATCTTATTTACAGATTATATATATTTATACAGTATATTAGTGATGCACCGAAAAAAAATAAAAAATAAAAAAAAAATATTTCTAACCATCTATCTGTCTGTCTGTCCTGACAAAACATATTTGCATGTAATATTAATAAAAGTGGATTTATTGTGTCACCTGTCTTTGGTTTTAGCAGCGTTTGTATCAGGGGGGAAGTAACTCGGGCCATAAACATTGTCCCAGATGTGATTTCATCCAAGCAGAGAATACAGTAAATCCAACTCCTATCACACGTACAGTATACGTTCCCTACTGTCTTACGTGTCAGATCATCTGTAGTTACACACACACGCTGTAGGTGGCCGTCCTCACTTCAGTGTGTCTGTGATGGATGTACAGTAGGTAATCTCTGTAGACCTCCCCCATCATCTCCCCCTGGAACGTCCTGTATGTTCACTCTTACACTGTTGAACTGACACCTGTCACTGTTTGGACCATGGTGTCTCCATAGAGATTAAATCAGAGACAACATTGTCCATGACATTTTTTTGTATGTTTTGTCAATGGTGTAACTGTGTTACTTGTTCATGGTCTCAGAGTTCTCTGGTGTTGGATGTTTAAATATGTCCTGGTTGGATGTTACTGGTTTTCAAGTGTCTTCTGTCAAGAGTAGGATACCAGATGTTGGACTCTTTGATTATCAGTAAATTGTTTTTATGACTTTTTTGGAAAAAATGTTAAGTCTTCTAATGAATGTGAAAATGAAAATGTCTCAGATGACTGGGGACAGTCCTGGACACACAGTCCTGACACACAAATCAAATAGAAATCTTCTGGAACACGGGGGGAAACAGGGGCCGGGCTGTGGAGCTCTACTCCACGTATTACTGAGGAGGGCAGAGGGGACAGTGGGAAGGATGGAGGAGGAGGAACCAAGGTAGGGGGAGTAGCAACGGTGAGTAGACTGGACAGATATGGAGGAGCGAGAGTGTGGATGGCCTTAAATGTAAAGAGGAGTATTTAATTTTATTTTTAATTTTATTTCAAATTTATTCTGTATTTGATTGGAAATCTTCATTTCAGACACAGAAGCCACTTGACTTCCTTTCTTCTTCCTCCTCATTCAAATTAATCGCAGAAACTATTTGAGGAACAGCATTTGTTGAGGCAGTGGAGATTTTGTAGGGAAGAGTGATGGAATGACGGGGTTTTGGTGGTGATGTGGTCCGCTAAGTTCTGGACCAGTTGGAGCTTATGGAGGGGTTTTTGAGGGAGACAGAAGAGGTGAGAGTTATGGCAGATTAATTCAACACATTGTAGGTGTGTAGAATGTGTCAGCTAAGGTGAAGGGAAAGGTTTACAGGACAGTTGTGAGACCAGCCATGATGTATGGACTAGAGACACTAGCAATAGTCAGAAGACAAGATGC
>JAFBJS010000397.1:307061-377498 GCA_016785265.1 Paraplagusia blochii
GGACAGTGGTTATATTGGGAGAAGAATGATCCTAGAGATGGAGCTACCAGGTAAAAGATGAAGGCCAAAGAGGAGATTTATGGATGCGGTGAGGGAGGACATGGTGGTTGGAGTTGGAGTAAGATGGAGATGGAGATGGTGAGATGGAAATTGTTGACTCGCTGTGGCAACCCCTGAAAAACGGGATAAGCTGAAAGAAGAAGAAGAAGTAGGTAAATGGCAGATGAATAATCACAATATGAAGCATTTATAATAATTTTCAGACCCAACTGATTCTCCATGAGCCAAATCGGATTTTCTGGCTAATATATATAACAACAACAATAAATGTGGAGGATTTTACCATCACCACTTCATCTTCTCAATGTTCCTGCAGGTGAGATGGAGGAGCTGGAGGCCCTGTGGCTGACGGGCATCTGCCACAATGAGAAGAATGAGGTCATGAGCAGCCAGCTGGACGTGGACAACATGGCAGGAGTTTTCTACATGCTGGGAGCCGCCATGATCCTGTCGCTTATCACCTTCATCTGTGAACATTTGTTCTACTGGCAGCTGCGCTTCTGCTTCATGGGCGTGTGTTCGGGAACCCCGGGCCTTACCTTCTCCATCAGCAGAGTGAGTGTGTTTGTGTCTCAGGTCTGAACTTAGGAACGAAAAAGAGGTGTGGATGCTAATGAGCTCATTCATCGAGCAGCCTTAAAAAAAAAAAAAAAAACTTCACATCACAACACAACTACAGTTTCCAGGTTAGAAACCTGCGTAATTATCTCAATACCTTTTTCCTGAATAATTCAAATTTATAAATGTGAGAAACTGTTTCACAGCTAGTTGGTAACATTAGCGAAAAATAGGTTAATATTTAATAATTATCTTACTTATATATTTTTTACACTTTTCAAAAATATAGTACAATTACTAAATAGAGACTATTTCTTAAATATATACATATATACATATATATATATAAACATCAAGTCATGTTCAATGTCATTTTAGTTCAATTTTCAACCTTTAAGATAAATTATAGCAAGAAACGGATGTTAAAAAAAAACATTTCAGTTCACAGGACGATGAACTGACCACTACAGTGGACAGATAATCATTTCAAACCAGGTCATTGATATTGGATAATTTTCCAATACACACATGTGTGCCTCAACACAGAGGTTGCAAACCACTGCTGTAGAAGACACAGTGACAAGTGGTAGAAATGCAGACAGAATAACCAAAAGGTAAGAAGAATAAGTCAAAACTGTTTGAGAACAAACAGATCTCTGTAGTCGAAAATGACTTTACATCAGAAGTTTTCTGACGTAAGGTCAAACATGTTTTGTCATATTTTCGTATCAAAAGCGTTCGACGGGAGCTTAAAATCTCTTATCCTCACTTTTACAACTTGAATCAGAATCTTCATTTCAAGTGAGACACATTTCAAGTACGGTTCAATTATCTGGAGTGGCCCTAGAGGGAGCCGTCTTCCATGCATTTTTGTGCCTCATTTGGCAGTCGAGACACAGCCTGAGAAAGACAAGGTAATAATACACGAAAAGTAGAGAGATGGAAATATGATACGATGAAGGATGACATCAGCAACCTGTTTTGCCACTAGCCTCTGTTCTGTGATATATCACAGTTACCAAATCACCTATAGATGTAGCAGTGTGTCAGACAATCCTGTAAGAGCAAGTGCTTCTCACCCGAGCCACCAGGAATAGAGATAAAAACAACAGTCACAAAGAGGGAACAGAGCTAAAAAAGGAAAGAGGCTTGACCATTCCAATTCCTATCCAAGACCCTGAATGCAGCATAGCACTAGGGAGGGTGCAGTAAAAACAGAAGGAAAACTGCATCTGACAGTGTGACACAAAAAAAAAAAACAAAACTTCGCTCCCCTGCCAGCTGGTAGGTCACGTCCTTTAGGATAGGACTGTTGCCGTCCACCTCAGTCCCTGCAGTGTTACCGAAACAGACACAGAGGAAGCACCACATCTGAAGAATCACCGTCTCCAACAACACAATAGAAAAGCACAAAATGTAGAGTTAAGGTTCAGGGATTCCCAGGGTCGGTGCTAGGGTCTTTTTGGGGCCCCTAGTGAGATTTTCCCCACCCCATCAGAGTACATAGCAAAAAGAAAAGATTTTGTGGACGGGGGTCCGCAGGCAACAGCCTGCTTTGACTGTCCTCAAGCGCCGCCCCTGGGAATTCTTGAAGTCATGGATTTGTAAGGGAGTGTTGCTGATTTCTAACTGTGTTTATTCTGTGTGAGCAGTAATTCCTCTTCCTGCTCAAAAGGTTGATAAGATGATTATTCGGAGTTAATAGTAAAATTACAAAACAGTGGTACTTGATGGAATATGTTCACTCCAAAAATGTGTCCATTTTGTCCAATTCAATTTTTTTCTTAATTTGTTAGATGATTAATGTAGCAGAAAAATTAGCTGTGTTTATTTTTGTTCAAACCCAGTAGTACTCAGTTAGTCTCCGACCAATTCTGACAAACTCTTGTGCCTTCACTTAACATAACAAAAGGAATTTCTAGACCCTCCAGAGTCCATTATTTAAGAATTCCTTCCCACTGTGCTCTTTCTGGGTTAAAATCATAAAAGTAAATTATCTGATGAACTTTATTCAGATTATTATTATTCATTCTCCACATTTGTGTCAAAGCAGAAACACATCTTTACGTGAGTGTTAATCACATCTTACTGTTTTTTTAGTAAATATGCACTTCATAATGCGATGCAACTTAAGGCACCGGATCAGTCAGAATAACTGTCAACACTGTTCAGTTCTAACATAAAATACAAAACAATTCACTCACTTTTCATCCACCAATCCATCAAATTCTTCATCTTCAATGTCCGAGTTCAACACTTTTGGCATCAGGTATGTTTGATCCTCTCAACCAGTGACATTTTAGGGTCTTTATACGCAACCCATAACATTCCATTGAAGCCCAGTAAACTGCACTGTCAAAACACAATTATACTACAGTATTTTACAGTAAAGTTCCTGACCACAGGAGTCGTAATGCTACGACAAAGTCGTATTGAAACATTTTGACAGATTTCTAAACACCGTACAAGGTCAGTAAACACAACCAGAATCCACAAATTAGTTGCACCACAGTATAAGGCGCACTGTTGGATAGAATCAGTCACACGTGTCCAAGTGTGTGTCCTCACTAACGGCAAACTCACACCAGTGTTTTGTTTTGCACCACACATGACAAGTGTGAACACATCCCGGTCATCTGCCAGTGCGAGAGTTCACATGTCGGTCTTTTGAGAGAAGACTCTGAGAACATGAACTCGACTCCATTACTGTTTAATGCACAAACAACAGTGCGGTCAGAGGGAACAGTGCGATGCATTAACCTTTCATAGCCCCAGCCGTTGTCCTCTGTCCCTGTCTCCTTCTCTTTCTCTCAGTCTCTTGCTCTCTGGTCGTCTGTCTCACCCTCTGTTTACATGGCTGTGATGGATCTACCCCACTTGTTCCACTTTCATCTCCCATGGCCTGTCTCACCCTCTCTTTCTCTCTCCACCTCCCTTTTCTTTTAATGTTCTCAATCCAGGGCATCTACAGCTGCATCCATGGGGTACAGATTGAGGAAAACAAAACGCCCACAGATTCACCCTCTGCCACCATGAAGAAAAACATGAATAACACACATTCCAACATCTTGCGTTTGCTCCGCACTGCAAAGGACATGACTGCTGTCCCAGGAATAAATGGCTCTCCTCACCCTGCCCTGGAATATAGTCACAGCGGCCGTGAGTCCGCTATCTACGACATCCAGGAGCACCGGCGCAGTCTAGTGGCTCACCCTTCGGACTGTAAACCGGCACCACCCTACCTGCCGGAGGAGAACATGTTCACTGACTACATCGGCGAGGTGGAGAGGACTTTTGGCAACTTGCCTCTGAAGGATAACAACTTGTACCAGGACCATTATCGGCACCACCACCCGCCCTCAGCTCTGGGTATGTCTGGCCCCCCACCTAATAGGCCGCGTAGTTTAGGGAGTGCTAGCTCACTGGAGGCCGGCATATTTGATTGTGACAGTTTAGGGGGAGGTGTCACGCCCATTTTTACCACCCAGCCACGCCCCTCCATGACTCACAGGAATACAAATAAGTTTGACCTGATCGCTGGTCACAGCCCTGCGGAGTCCAACCAGGGAGGGTTCAAGGGAAGCAATGTTTACGGCAGGTTTTCTTTCAAAGGAGGTGCATCCAGCACTGGGCTGATTGGGGGTCATGAAAGGTACTGTGGAGGGGGCGGGGGAGGCTCGGGGGGTGACGATGGGAACATCCGCTCTGACGTATCGGATATCTCCACACACACTGTTACCTACGGCAACCTGGAAGGCAACGCCAAGCGGCGTAAGCAGTACAGGGACAGCCTGAAAAAGAGGCCAGCCTCGGCCAAGTGCAGACGGGAGCAGGACGAGATAGAGCTGAGTGGCTTCCGGAGGAGACCCCACCACCACACCGTCCACCACCACTTCCCTCATGGTCCCATGGCACACCGCACGGTCTCACCTCCCTTGGAGCGGAGGAGGGGAGGAGCAGTGGGTAATTCTTCACCTTATTTGTTCCGCAAAGAAAAAGAGAACCTGAGAGATTTCTATGCGGACCAGTTCCGCTCCATGGAGGGCAAGGCCAAATGGGAGGAGGGTGTAAGTGGAGGAAGTGGTGTGGGCGGTGGTAGCGGTGGCGGTATCTGTAAGAGCTTAGTGCCTGTTGAAGACTTCCTCAAAGGTAAAGGAAAAAAGCCAGAGGGTAAAGGTGGGATGGGCTCAGTCACAGTGGGGCTGCAGGGACACACCTGCTGGGACAAGGCAGGGTCCGGTCTAGGAGGAGGCGGGATTGCAGGGGGTGACTGGGAGTGTCGAAACTGTCACAGTGTGTGCCACCACAGCGGTGGCGGAGGCAACACGTGCTCAGCTAGCGGGGTTGGGGGGAGCAGCAGTCGCCCTAGCTCTGCGTCCTGCAAACGCTGTGATTCCTGTAAGATTCAGCCAAGCAACCTTTACAACATCAGTGAAGACAATAACCTGGTCTTCACCGGAGCCAAGCCAAGCGTGGGACCCAGCCAAACACAGACGCAGGCACAGCGTAGGAAGCTAGGGCCAGGTGGGAGGGTCTTACGACGGCAGCATTCATACGATACCTTTGTGGACCTGCAAAGGGAGGGCGCAAGTCGCATGGGAGGTGTAGGTGGAGGAGCTGGGGGACAGTTTCCCCAACCGCGCAGTGTGAGTTTGAAAGACAAAGATCGTTTCATGGAGGGCCCTAGTCCTTATGCTCACCTGTTTGAGAGGTATGCAGGTGATAGGGAGTCGCCCATGTTTGGAGGCGTAGGAGGGGACAGGGCAAAAGGAGGCTCCTCATTCAGTTTGTTCCGCGGAGGCGAAGGTGGGTTGCACCGGCGGTCAGTGGGGGAGAGAGACCAGAGGGACAGGGATAGAGCGATGATGGGTGGTGGTGTTGGTAGCAGAGGGGCCGGGACTTACTCCTTGTCTAAATCTCTCTACCCAGATAAGGTGAACCAGAACCCCTTCATCCCAACCTTCGGTGACGACCAGTGTCTATTACACGGTGCCAAACCGTACTACATCAAAAAGCCACAGACGCAGCCACAGCAGCAGCAGCAGCTTCTCAACAACAGCCGAGGAGGAGGGGACTTCCGCGGCTCCATTGGAGCTGCGTCCTATTTGCCTGCATCCGCTACAGCTGGGGTGATGTCAAATGTGGCCCCCAGGTTCCCCAAAGAGCTGTGTTTAGGTGGGGTGGGAGGGCCCATGGGGAACCATCATGTGGCCAACAAGCTTCTGACCGGAGGCAGAGACACATTAGGTTTGGGGCAGAGCCAGAGACCCTTCAGCAGTGCCAGCAATGGACATGTTTATGAGAAGCTCTCGAGCATCGAGTCAGACGTCTGAGTGTGAATCTGGAGGAAGAGAAGATGAAGTGGGTGAGGAAGAGAGTGGGGACGGATAGAGAAACAGCTCCCACCAATGACCGCTCTGTGTGAAGAGATTTAGGAAACACTCGTACGCTGCGTGTCCTTATTACGGAGACACCAAATTAATTTGGACAGTGTGCAGGGGCCACTGCTAGCAAAGCTGTCACAAAGTCCAGGGGGGACTCAAGTTTTTCTTGACGAGGGAGGAATCTGCTGGGACTCAGACTCCCAGGGAAAACAGAGGAAGGAGAATCATCTGGATTGAAACCTCCGGTCTCTTTACAGGTCCTGTGTTTACCCCTCGTTCCCGCGGTTCCGTAACACCAAAACACAAGATATTTTCACAAGAGAAATACAATCGTCTACGATAAATCAACGCTTCTGTTGAAGTAACAGGGTAACTTTACAGACTGTATTGATAATGTTCATAATATTGTTGGATATTCTTATGGTGTTTACTCATGATCGATTTGCATTGGTTTACTATTTTATTCATTTATTTAAATAGTTCACGTGACAATGTCAGTTCTCTTTCAAAGCTCACCAAGATTACAGGAGACTAGTCGCTGCCTGGTCTTCTACCTGTAATTTGGACTCTTCTTTGCTATTTATTCTCCATGTTTATTTTTTTTTATCCTTCTTCCTTTGGAGTGCTGTGAAGTGTATGTGACAGGCATGACTTGCTCAGTGCAAATTTTCCAAGCAGGGTTTTCTTTCAGCTAGCGAACAACATTACCATAGTAATGATTTGCCATTTGCTCTGTTTTTTTTTTTTTTTTTTTTTTCTTCTGGGCAGTACCAAAAGGGTCTCACACTCTGAGCTGGATGTGCCTTAAAGGATTAACACTGATTCTGAACAAAGAAAAGCTCTTTTCTCTCAGTCAACAGATCCTCTTATAAACTATCAGTTGATTCAAGTGAAAAGATGCAGCGAGACAAAAAAAAAAAAAAAAGTGTGCCAGTGCAGCCTTTTGAGGACAATAGGCTTTGACCACTGAGTAAAACACAGAGCTCCTGTAGTGGAAGAAACATAAATTGCTGCATTAACACTCAACCCAACCCCAACAGTGGAAAAAACAACAGCAGGATTACAAGGGTTAAAACCACAGTGCCATGATAAATAAACATTCCTGCCCCTCCCCCTCCTGAATGTCAGGTATAATGGAGCTTGCTGCTGTTTATGAAAAAAAAAAAAAAAAAAACGAACATGAAAAAAAAAAAAAAACGCTCTAGAAATGAAATTGAAATGTCTCTTCCGACGCCTCAGTGAAAGGTTTCTTTTACAGATACTCTTCAAAACAATGTGCTTTTTTTTCCCTGATTGTGTCAGAAACATGACACAGCAACAATTTTGGAATCAAATCGCCTCCACATCCTGATGGAATTTGGCCTGAAAAATCAGATCAAACACTTTTTTTTTTAAGCAACTACACAGTGGACAGAGATTTCCCACTGCGCTGTAAAAGAACATTTCCACAAAAGAAGAAAAGAAAAAAACCATAAAGCTGGGAGAGATGGAGATCAGCCTGATTTTTATCAGTTATTGTGGTTTACTTATCTTTACATGAAACAAACTGGGACAAATCAGGGACAGAGATAGCTCTGGCTTTGTCTAAAAGATAAGAAATGCCAGCTTTTTAACACAGAAACTGCGTGGACAAAGGCAGGTTAGATCTTCTTCCATCAGTGACCCACATGTTATTTATAGCATCGCAATAAGTTTTCAGATTTTTTAAAAACAGCGACTGTGAATCATCTGATCTTATTCACCACAAAATGCTGATTACGGTCTTTCAGCCGTGGAAGGAAAGTTCTTTCTATTATCAGATCACAGTGATTGTTTTTTTTTTTCTCTCTCATGTTGCTCTGACTCATATTCTACACAGAAGGGGGAAAAAAGAGAGAATAATCACATGTATGAAAACTTAATTTCTCCCCGGAGGATAGTATTTCTTCTCTGTTCTTTATTAGATTATTTGTAAGTAATGAAAAATAGTGGAGAGTGAATCATACAAGGGATTTAAAAGCAAGCGGTTGAATTAAAAACACAGGCGTCGTATGAGAATATTGTCGTGTTACACCAGACAAATACCAACCATCTGTGACATATATTTATTTAGAACAAACTACACAGATTTTAATGTTATTTATTGAGCTGTCTTTAAACCAAATGCTGTGGTATAAGATCTAAGCACAATCTGACAGATCACTGAATTTTTGTACATCGCTCTCCAAAACTTCTCCTGCTTCGACCAGTCAGTGTGTACCATACTTAGGGTTTTGTAAGATCTTGCATGTGCTAACATTTATTTTTTAACAAGTTGTTCTTGTTTATTTTTTATCTTTAAACATTTAGCTTGGAAAATTTTTTGGGGGCATTTTCCAACAAGTTTGTGGAGTTTTATTACTTTCTCTGGTACTGGTACTGGTACTGATGGTAGTCCATGTGGTACTGTTAGTGTGTGTGTGTGTGTGTGTGTGTGGTTGTTTGTGCAAGAGACGACACTGATCTAAACAACTTGGTTTGGCTTTAATCAAATAAATATGACTAAATTGGTTTCTTTAAAAATCATTAGGATAAAAAAATATTTTTTATCGTTGCTGTTTTTTTATTTTTTTTTTCTGCTAAATGCGTTTTAAAGTCGGAATACGTTCATTGGTGGACAGACCTCTTTACTTCCGACGGCTACTGTTTTCTTTCTATCCTTTAAATATAAGCTCATCATTCCTGTTATTATGTATGTGCCTGGTCTCATACGCTTGATTACCTCTGTGAGTGCTCACATGGACAAGAGGCTGTGTGAGAGAGTCGAAAGTTTGTTGTACGTGTATTATAGAAAAAAAAAATGATGTAAATATTTTACCTCCGGCTCATGGATTTTTGATAAAAAAAAAAAAGAAAAACTCGTACAAAACAGAGAATAGATCTATTCAGGATGCGTCTTTGATCGGTTTGGTCCCTGCGCAAAATTTAGTTTTGACTTCAGGCCAGGACCTGTGCAATCATTCCTCACATTTATTCAAAGAAGTCAATGTTTTCTTCCTGTTTTTATTCCCCCATTTAATTTTACCTGTAGACTGACGTTAGCGTACAGGACCAATTGAAAAACGCAGCCTGGCACCGAAAGCACAAAACAAGCATTTTCTGGAGGTTTTGTTTCCTCTTTAGCTGCATCTTTTACCCCACCCTCACCCCTCACCCACCCCCCACTCCTTGTTTTTGCCCTCGACAGTTGAACACCATCCCTGAGCTGTACAGACTGTGAAAAATGTACATACGACAGAAACCTAGTTTACCCTCACATTTTTTTGTATGGAGGGAAATTACTTGTGTGAAGAGAGTATTTCAAATTTGATTGAATATTTAGTAATATTTAAAACAAGAAAACACAGTCATGTGAAAATCAGTGCTGGGAAATATTATTCTTCTGTCTCTTTGGAATAAAAGTGTTGAGTATAAATAATAAAAAAAAAAGATATCGACATTCGAGCATGTTTTTGCTTTATTTGTGTGTTGACCACAGATTGACACCGATCAGCAGGTTCTGTCCATGGATGATGTCCGTAACTTGTTGACGTAGTTTAGCTGATGAAAATGTGGAGAAATTTTTGTAGTGAAATCCAAGAATTTACGACCTCACATTTTGTTGACCTGGGACATCAGAAGAGTGGACAGCATGTTGTGTAGGACAGAAGACTGTGGCTTCAACATTAAGGAATGTCCCATTTGCCAACCGATATCATCACCCAATACTAGCCTAGCATAATAATGAATATTAAACACAAAAACGATAATAGCATGATTATGTAATATCTAGAGATGTCTAACACTCGCATTTGATGTCCAACAGTATCGGTTGGCCCATATTTTTGGCACAATACTAGCATGATTATGTAATATCTGGGGATGTCCGATAATATTCGTCAACCGATATTATCCACCGGTACTATAATAGTTATGTAGTATCAAGGGATCTCTGATAGTATCTAATGACCAATATTATTGGAACAATACCTGCAAAATTATGTGATGTCCAGGGATGTCCAATAATATTGGTCAACCTGTTATATCTGCTGATACTAGCATAATTATATGGTAATGCATCGTACACGTTACCATTACGATATAATGTAGACCATATAGCATATAGTATACATTACAATATAATGGAAAGGTATGGTATATATTGGGGTGTCCGATAATATTGATTGGCCGATATTATCTACCACTAATAGCGTAAGTGTTATATTGAGTGATGTCCCTAACATTGGTCAGCTGATATTGTTGCCCAATAGTAGCTTAATAATGTAGGGATGTCTTGTAATATCGGTTGGCTGATATTATCGGCATGATACCTGCATTATTTGATAATATTTAGCGATGTCCGATCTGTATCTGTCAGCCTATATTATCCGACCAATACTAGCAGGATTACGTAATACCTAGGGATGTCCAATAATATCCATTGACAATTATTATTTGTCTTCTCTCGATGACTGTCATAAATGTCTTCAAAATGAAGCAGGAGAATATGTCCTACTGTCTTCCTATCCCTGTGCTTTCTCTTTCCTTCTGATCTACTGACAACTAGAATCAATCCTTTGACTATCTGTTTGTAAGGCTGCCACAGTGTCCCCCGACTCACAGCCACAACCCACTAATTAATGGTAGTCACTGATGTCATCCATTAAGCTAATTTTAGCCGAGCCACTCTCTCCTGACATTAGAGTGAAGAGTGTTTTTGCAGATAAATGACGTTCATGATATTTTTTTTCATGCCCCGAAATGTCTTCATCTGCTGCTGAAGACAGAAGACATCTGTGTTAACTATGAACTTGTCCTAAACTTTCCTGATGTTTTCGACCGACTTCAGCAGGTCATCTCAGCCAAATCCACGTGTCCTGGAGTGGCTGTCGGTTGATTGGCCAATCGGATAATCAGGTTTCAAGAGGAGTGCAGTTAGGGATAGGTAGGTAGATAAATAGATAGATAGATAGATAGATAGATAGGTCTGTAGGTAGATAGATAGATAGATAGATAGATAGATAGATAGATAGATAGATAGATAGATAGGTATGTTGGTAGATAGATAAATAGGTAGATAAGTAGGTAGATAGGTAAGTAGGTAGATAAATATATAGGTGGTAGGTCATTAGATAGATAGATAGATAGATAGATAGATAGATAGATAGATGGATGGATGGATGGATGGATGGATGGATAGATAGATAGATAGATAGATAGATAAATAGATAGGTAGATAAATATATATGTGGGTAGGTCATTAGATAAATAGATAGGTAGATAGTTAGATATTTAGGTAGGTAGGTAGGTAGGTTGATAGATAGATAGATAAATAGATAGGTAGGTAGGTAGATAGATAGATAGCTAGATAGATAGGTAGGTTGGTAGATAGATAAATAGGTAGATAAGTAGGTAGATAAATATATAGGTGGGTAAGTCATTAGATAGATAGATAGGTAGATAAATATATATGTGGGTAGGTCATTAGATAAATAGATAGGTAGGTAGTTAGATATTTAGTTAGGTAGGTAGGTAGGTTGATAGATAGATAAATAGATAGGTAGGTAGATAGATAAGTAGGTAGATAAATATATAGGAGGGTAGATAGATACATAGATTGACAGCTAGATAGATAGATAGATAGATATGGATGATGGACAGATAGGTAGGTGATGGATGGAGAGATATATGGATGGATGGATGTGTAGATGTATAGAACTTTATTAATCCCTCAATCCCCAAATGAAGGGACACATCTGTGTGTGTGACATTGAAAGAAGATCACATCAATGTGACTCCCAGCTAATTAGTCAGTGAATGATCACGACTGCAGAACAGCGTCGTCACGCGTCCCGATTCACCTCATCGTCCGTCTTCTCTCCTGCGTCTCTGCGGAGACTTCATGGAGCTCAGCTGAAGGAGAATAAAAAGATACTCTAACCCAATGCAGGTGGAGGATTGTGTTGGGCCGTGGATTCAGGGGAGAAGGAGGAGAGGAGAGGAGAGGAGAGGTGATGAAAACCAAGCTGAACACAGATCAAAGTCTCCTCCAGACCCTCTCTCCTCTCCTCAGCTCCGTCCCTCTCTGAAAACCTCCTGCAGCAACAGGAGTTATTTAAGGAAACCACATAACAGGTTCAGAAATGCATCAGCGTCTCTGATATAGATTTGGAGGAGAGGTTTTCGTCTCCACTCTGAGGGGCTGAAACATGAGGACGGAGGCTGTAGCAGTAATCATCATCATCATCATCATCATTTAATCACTTTAGTCTGATCTCCAAAATCCGCCCTCTGTTCACACAAGAATCCTCTCTCCAACCGAGGCGTCTGTTGCTTTTGCCATCCCTGCGCTGAAACCCACAACCTCGGGATGCATCGCAACACATGTAACTACTTCTTGACAATTAACCGTTACCTAGCAACTGGCTCCTATTCCAGAGGCCTTTTCTTTAAGGGAGGGGGAGCAGAGGGAGACAACAAGAGAGAGAGAGAGACATACAGTATTCCCACAGCATCTTAACTGGATTGCATGCAACAATGCATCCACAATACAGCACCAAAATGGAAAGTACAGCCTGAGCTTAACACCCACACAGAGCAGAGCGGAGAGGAGTGAGAGAGAAAGAAAAGGAGGATGACGGAGAGATGCATCCAAGGAGGAGGAGGACGAGGAGGAGGAAGTAGATGATGTACAGATTACAGAATGTGAAAAGGAGGCGCGCATCAGCAAAACAAGAGACACATTTTACCAGCGGCAGAAATGTGCAGCAGGATGTCTGAAAAAAAAAAAAAAAAGAAAAAGACTAAGAAGACAAAGTGAAGTGTGAGGAGGACATGTGGACCAAGCTGAAGACCAGGATGGAGCTGGTTGCTGTAGAAACGGCGGACAAAGTTTTAATGAAGGCATAAAGTTTTAACACACACACACACACACACACACAGATTATCGTCACAGACAATGCATCAGTATAATTATCTTGGCAGATATTTGACACCCCCTGCTGGGCCGATGAGAGAAGTGACTATTTCCGATGAGCAACAACAGGAGATCGAACCCTCCACGAGTTCGTGACGTGTCACACCGGATTACAAAAGCTGGTGGGCACTGACACCTTGTGGTTAAAAATATGTGTAACACCAGGATGGAGCCGTCATTCATTGAAGGGATTAGTTTTATTATTATTTTCATCATTTACTATGTCCTCGTGTCTTCATGATGTCCAACTCTGTGTCTGTCTCCAGGACTGGCAACATCCGCCAGTTCTACCTCATCTGTGAGTAATATCTTCAATATCTTCAACCTTAAAATCATTCTGTCATTGCCAAAGTGACACCATCTACAATACAGATATTATTATTATTATTATTATGATATAGATTCTATATTATGTCAAACTAAGGCCCGGGGGCCAAATGTGGCCCTCAGCACATTTATATTTTGCCAACAAGATCATATCATGTGTAACCCTATAAACTGGGAGGGTTTTTGATATTATAAGCACAAACATTTTAGTTTTCTGTTGCTTTGTGGAATAAAAGTTTAACAGATAGTTGGTATAATTAACTTCTTTTGTCTTTATTTTATCAAGCTTTTGGATGTTCTATATTGTTTGTTTATATTAAACTTGAAAAGTTTAAAACGTTTGTTTCCAAATGAGAAAGAATTAAACATTACAGAACTGGAGAGATCAGGAAACACAAACAACTGCCATCATTTTTTCCAGTAAATATTAAGTTTTGCCCGCAACTTCATCTCAGTTTTTAAATTATGCCCACAGTGAAATTGACACTGCTGATCAACACCACTGTTTCCCAAAAACTGGGTCGGGACCCTGTAGTGGCCCGCATCATGATCACGGACATTTTTACTGTTTCAATTAGGCTTTTTACTTGTTAAAAAACATGCGTAATACAAATTGATCAGATATCAACAATAAAATATTTTAATTAATGTTCACACCACCCTAAAGATCTCCATCAGTCCTTGGGAAACAGCCTCTATCAAAACCACAGGTTCTACTCGTTAATTAATATTTATTTGACCCAATAAATGAAAATATGATGAATAACTTGAATAACTTCACATGATTTACAGGTAATGCATATTTGTTTATCACATGTCATGAATCCCAACTAGAATATTAATATTACAGGCAGTAAAATGAATTAAAACAGACATTTTCATCTATTGATGGATATGATAAGACTTCACATTCACATAATAAACTGTAACTGACGTAACAGACAGCTGATTGGTCAAACTATGTGATTTTGGTTCCACACCGGCCCTGCTGGCCACTAGGGGGCCACTGTTTTTTTGTTTTGTTTTGCACTGATAGGGTGGGGGCTCCACCGTTATCTTGCTTGGAGACCCAAGCACCGCCCCTTTAAGCACATACTGTAACTGGGAACTATTTTAAACTCTTCCGCAACTCACATTTTAGCCCCGACCCACCCTTTGAGAAACGTCAGTCTGCATTGTCTGTGTTTCAGGAAAAGGAAACATCTTTAAGATGACAACATTTCAACATTGTTCCCACAGGAAGTTGTGTTTTATCCTGTGCCACCAAAGGTTTATTAACGATAATAACATTCTGTGTCTTTCATCTCATCAAAAAGAAAACATCGGTGTCCATCTCCTCATCTATCGCTGTGAACCAGCATCACTCCATTCTTCAGGACTCTCACCCGTCGTGTCCTCACCACCCGGGTCCCCCTCAGGGGGGCGCCACTGAACGCCCTCCTGGTGCTGTTTCGGGCCCCACTGTGCAGCTCTCCTCTCAGGCTCTCAGGGGCCAGAGACAGGCTCCCCTCCGCCTTCACCTCCTCCTCATCCCTGTAGCCGTGGTGACGGAGGATGGGCTCCAGTGTTGCTAGGCGATGGGAGAGCTCGGTGATGCGTCGGTGCAGCAGCGCCACCTCTCTGAACAGGTCGTTCAACGACTCGGACAGAGGGCGCACCCTGCAGGATAAGGAGAGGAGGTACACTAATCAGCACACAACTGATTCTCCCAGAGTATTTTGTCTCTGAATTATATGTTCATTTTTATTTTTATTATTTTAGTTTAGTTTAGTTTTAATGATCTGAAGTTAGGAATCAGTTTAAAGTCTTTTTTTCAGTTTTTGTGGGATCTGTTCAATCTTAATGTGAGCCCACTTATATACTACGTATAGATAATTTCTTTTAGTTTTTTTTTTTGACCCATTGAAAGCTGGTCCATTACCCACTTTTGGGTTGTGACCCACCAGTTGAGAATTACTGCTCAAGACCTATTGATTGTTGTTGGATCAATGACTGTTTTTTTAATTTATCCTTCAAATTGAGTTTCAAAATGTTTGATTCTATTATCGCTTGCTCAGGGGCGGTGCTTGATGACAGGCAAGCAAGCGGTTGCATGGGGCCCAGCCACTAGGGGGCTCCAACCAAGAAAACCTCTTTATTTTTTTGCTTTTTTTGCATGCACTGACAGGGTGAGGGCCCCAGCGATATCTTGCTCGGAGCCCCAGGAGACCCTAGCTCCGACTCTGCACTCAGTCAACAGAAAACTACAAGGCTTTAGGTTCGTATCCCCGAGCTGCCAAGTTGCCACCGGGGTGCTGTGATCATAACACCGTCCCAACCCACATAACTTCTAGTGGGCTCACCACCCACAGGAAGGCTGACAGTATGGAGCAGTGTGATTTGGGTGGCAGTGCTGGAGTGCTGATATAGAGGAATTAATTAATTAATGTATCGCTGATGTGGCCCCGCCCCCAAGTAAAAATGCTCAAAATCTAGGATAATAAGAATGACATAAGACGGACCTTTACTGGTCCACATCTGGTATCCAGGTGTACAGAATGTAGGTCATATCTCCAGTTACTAGTTGCTAAAGAAATCATGTATTTTGGACTGGTCTGGACTGAGTGTTTTTGACAGACTCCACTGACGTGTCCTGAACCTGTTAGAACCTGTGTGGTCTAATGAAGTCGGTGTCATGTTGTCGTCCCTCATGGTTCCATTCTGGATCCACAGACCTGTGTCCTCACCTGGAGTAGTCCGGCAGCAGGGTGTTGGGCTGAGAGTGCAGTAAAGTCTTGATCTCACTGAAGATGCGTTTCCCCCAGGCGTCCAGAACTCTGGTCACGCTGCGCACCGAGGCAACGTTCACGCTCTCGGCTGGAGAACAAACAAAACACCATCAGGCTTTGATTTGGAGAAGGAAATAAAAGTGTTTGTTATGAATCGTAAAAATCTGTCGAACACAAGGGGATGCTTTTATTTTCATCTTCAAAAACATTTGTCTTCACTGAACATTTGACAAAACTGTTGGTATTTTATTTGTGTTAAGTGATAAATGTCTTTGTCTCAGTGATCTGCAGGGTTTGACTCACATCCCTCTCTGTAGTTCCAGTGGCCGTAGTCCAGTTCATTGTCTTTGAGGGCAGAGCCCATGGTGATCATCACCAGCAGCATCAGGAGAGGAAGAGGAGGAGGAGGAGGAGCCATTACCTGCACCCTGACCTGACAAGAACCAGGTAAAGAGTTAAAAATCTCAGTTAACCTGTCGGATTGATGCTGAATCTGGGGAGTTGTTGATGGAATCCAGGTCTGGTCAAGTATTTTGGAAAAAGCAAAAACACATGTTTCCACAGGTGGAACTTTTCTCTGTGCATTTACTTCCAATGATTTTGCTCATTATCTTTTATGGGTTTTTAGTTCGTGACTAAAACTTCAAAAGTGGAGACTGGAACTTTCGGTCCGGTTCCAATTAAACAAATCAAAAATTTTCCATCCAGCAACTTTTTTCCTGAAGAATTCTTCATGTGTTCCTGACAATTTGTCTTGCAAATGTTTCTGACAAGTTGCAGAGCTGCTATTGGTCTCACAGTTTGGTCATTTATTTTACCAGCACGGGATCAGGGAGGAGAGGAAGTGGACGGAGGAAGGATGAGTTAGTGGGTCAGCAGAGGTGGAGAAGTGAGAGGGGAAGAACACAGAGACAAATAAAAGTCACACAGTTTAATGAGTGGAAAAACAAGAACCGGACTTTGTTCTCGCAGGGCTGGAATTCAAAGAATCAAGTTTTAAAGCAAACACCATCAGTATAGTTGGAGAGTTGATGGAACCTCATGGATCCTGCTATTTGTATCCCCTCCAACCTGGGGCTCACGGCCCTCAGAGGAGACTCCAACTATCTAACCATCCATCCATCCATCCATCCATCAATCTTTCATCAATCTAAATATCATCCATCCATCCATCCATCCATCTGTCCATCTAAATATCATCCATCCATCCATCCATCTGTCCATCTAAATATCAAACTATCATCCATCCATCCATCCATCCATCTGTCCATCTAACTATCATCCATCCATCCATCCATCCATCTGTCCATCTAACTATCATCCATCCATCCATCCATCCATCTGTCCATCTAACTATCATCCATCCATCCATCCATCCATCTGTCCATCTAACTATCATCCATCCATCCATCCATCCATCTGTCCATCTAACTATCATCCATCCATCCATCCATCCATCTGTCCATCTAACTATCATCCATCCATCCATCCATCCATCTGTCCATCTAACTATCATCCATCCATCCATCCATCCATCTGTCCATCTAACTATCATCCATCCATCCATCCATCCATCTGTCCATCTAACTATCATCCATCCATCCATCCATCCATCTGTCCATCTAACTATCATCCATCCATCCTATCTAACCATCCATCCATCCATCCATCCATCAATCTTTCATCAATCTAAATATCATCCATCCATCCATCCATCCATCTGTCCATCTAAATATCATCCATCCATCCATCCATCCATCCATCAATCTTTCATCAATCTAAATATCATCCATCCATCCATCCATCCATCTGTCCATCTAAATCTCATCCATCCATCCATCCATCCATCTGTCCATCTAAATATCATCCATCCATCCATCTGTCCATCAATCCAAATATCCATCCATCCATCCATCTAAATATCATCCATCCATCCATCCATCCATCCATCCATCTGTCCATCTAAATATCATCCATCCATCCATCCATCCATCTGTCCATCTAAATATCATCCATCCATCCATCCATCCATCTGTCCATCTAAATATCATCCATCCATCCATCCATCTGTCCATCAATCCAAATATCCATGCATCCATCCATTCAAAACATCCATCCACCCATCTGTACATTAATCTAAATATCATCCATCCATCGAAAGATCCATCCATCCGTCCATCTACCTATGTATCTTAAATCAATCCATCAATCCAAATATCTAACCATCCATCATTTATGCATCCATCAATCATCCATCCATCATCCATCCATTCATCTATCAAACTATCTATCCATCCATCATACACACATATCCATCCACCTATATATCAATCTAAATATCACCCATCCATCCATCCATCCATCCATCCATCTATCATCAATCTATCTATCCATCATCCACCCATCCATCCATCCATCCATCCATCCATCCATTCATCTACAAATCCATTAATCCATCCATTTACCAATCATACAGTCGAGCGTCTCAATCTTAATACTCCCTGATTTTCCATCGATCCAACAGCAGGTGGATCTGTATCATGTCAACTACAGTCCATCAAAGTCCATGTCCAGACGCACATCAATGCTAAGGCTAAGGCTAGGTTAAAACTAACACCATCAATGCAGTAGTTAGTAGATAGTTAGTAGTAGTTAGATTTGTTAACATTCAATGTTCTTTTTTCCTTTTTTGTCCATTGATTTTGTCTCCTTGAAATAAATCGGACACTTGTGTTGTGGTTTTTTTACAGCCTGGATTATGAGTTTCCTCCTATGTTGGCTTGGACGGACTTATTATCCATAAGGACTTATTTACTGTGCATAAAGTCCAACTCATGGCCATAACTTGAGGTCAATGCTCCGACAGTTGTGAAATCCTTGTAATTCAATAGATTTGTCTGCTGCTCATTACGTTGTAGTATTTTCATCTGCAGTTGACGGCCTGCGTCATCACATCCCTGCACTTGATTCTGCAAACATAGCAGAGACATGACGTCTCTGAGACGCTGCTTCCTAAACCATTAATCAAACCCTTCATCAACTTGAACGGTTTCTGATTTTTGTGCAAAGAAAATAGGAAAAAAAAGACCGAGGTGGAAAAGGAAGAGTTCAGACGATTTTGTGATCTGCAAACTAAGGCATGAGAGACTATGTGAACACTGCCCCCTAAAGGAGGGTTAGTACCAGAAAAACAGTATTGTGCCATATGGCATAGTACATTCAGGGTAACAGACAACAACAAGGCAGCGAGTCATTGTTGTGGTATTTGGATGATGATGATGATGATGATGATGATGAAACCAGTGATTATGGATCAAAAAGACAATAAACAAAATATATATATATATATTTATATATAATATATAAATACATTATATATATATGATTATATATATATATTTCTCAGATGCAGAGTTTTATCAAGGTTGTTTATCTTAGACAAACAGGAAAGAGAAAAGTGGATGAAGATTGGAAACAAGGACACGATTACTTACTTACGAAGAAATGTAACAATGATGATGATGATGTTGATGATGATGATGATGCGTCCAGACTTAGGTGAAGTTTCAGGAACTGTCCTCTCTGTGTGTCCTGCCTTCGGTCCTTCTGCCTCCTCTTTATCTTGTCTTTACTCTGATACGTCCCTGACAGCTGTGAGGTTATTATTAGGTCAGTGCAGTGGAGCAGAGCAGGACGAGAAACCATGAAAAGTCTTTCATCGCGTTCGCCACAAAACACGCCTCTCGCCCTCCTGCTCCTCTCTCCCTCCTGCTCCTCTCTCCCTCCTGCTCTTCTCTCTCTCCTTCTTCCCTCCCTGCCTCTTTTCTCCTTATTTACGATACTTCCTCTATTCCACCTACAGCATATTATTACATTTTTGATCACAGTCCAGAGTTAGTTGTTAGTCTCTTAATCCGTCTTTAAATATCGTCTCCTCATGGAGAACTGTGGTGAGGTGGTGACGTCTCCCCTCAGGACGTGAGTTATAGAGTTTTTCATCCCTTGTGCTTCACATTATCTGCCCCCTCGACCTCCGGCAGCTCTGAGCTCCTGCTCACCCCAACACTAGAGCTTCCTAAATCTGTAACTGATGATAAAGGGATGTATGTCCTTGTTAAGAAAGTTCTGGTGAAGTTGTCTGCACTGGTGGATTTGAACCTTGAACCCCACAGACCTAAGTCAGGTTCCTTAACCACTGGGCCACCACTGCCTCATTAAGAGTGCATTAAAAAACACAAAGTAGTTGGATAAGTCAAACTTTATTTAAATTGTATTCAAATCAGTCAGAAAAAAAACTGTTTATTTGTAGATGAGATACAAATCACTTTTTCTGTTCACTTCTCTTCCACAAATCCATGGAAATTCTTCATCTTTATTGTCTGAGTTTAACAGTTGGGGGATTTGAGCAGCAACCATCCTGGGCTTCTTCTCGTTCCTGTTACTTAACGGTTTATGAACTGAGTTTGAGATCCACGTTATACATTTGCCCTAAATGTAACCAGTGGCATTTCGGGATCTTTATACACACATCATAACAATACATTAAAAAATACCGTCACGACTACTACAGATCTACTCCACGAGGCTCCTGACTACAGCGGCCATGATGCTTCGACAAAGCATCAACAGATGAGGACTTGCAGTTTATCAAAGTTGCACTGAAACATTTCGACAGATTTCTGAGAACCTTTTGAGGTCAGTAACCGGGCCAGAATCCACACACAAGGTCCAGAGCGTTATAAGGTGAACTGTTGATTTTAACAAAATTACAGGTTTGAAATTATGGTCCGGAAAATAAATCATAGAATAAAGATGTATTTCTACCACTGTTTGCGATGCAACATTTATGACACAGAATGGTTTCTGTTAGAACAGAACGACTTAGAACAGACCAGTGTTTTACAACCTGGGGGTTGGGACCCCGTCTGTGGTCGCCTGTAATTTGTAGTTATTCAATAAAAAAAGTTAATAACATTATTTTTTTTGAACGACTTCTTTAGATAAAATGCAAAATATAAACTGTACTGCACTACTCTGTCAAGGTAAAGTTGTCGTTGGGCAATTTGACATGTGATACTCAATGTCTAGTTGCCCAGGAAAACCTAGTTTACACACAATATAATGAACCCAATTAAAAACTGAAATACTGAAATAAAAATACTGGATTTAAAAAAAAAAAAGTTCTCTAGGGTTGCCAGATATTTGTGGCATAAGAATGGATTTACAAGCAAAACCAAGTCAGGAACCACTGGATCAGACTAAGACTAACATAAGAATATGTCTCTGTACCAACCACTTGTTTACAACACTTTTCAGTGAATGACATTGACTTTGAGTCTTAGCACATTTTCAATTGCAGAAACAGAAATGTGACTTGTTCCTTCATAACAGAAAACCCTATGACCGTATGCATTGGTTCCATCCAGATGTTGTGACATAAAAAAGTTTGCCAATAGGTGTTGTCATCGTGACACCACTGTACAAACTGTAATCTCTGTTCATCTCAAACAGCTGCCTGTATTCATGTCAATCAGAAAATAAAATATTTGGACAATATCAGACTAAAGGACTTATTAAAAAATACTATGTTTTTAAACATAAACATATAAACATTTTCCTGCCATCAAATACAATATGCTTTTTACAAAGAACTTGCATTGATGTGCACTTAGAATTAGCCAATTAATAAATGAGTGATTAGTAATTTAGAAAAATTCATTGACTTATTCATTCATTCATTTATCTACATCTGCTCATCCATTACTGAGTCTCAGGGGCAGCAGGCTTCACAACTGCCACCCAAATCACACTGCACCACACTGTTAGGCTTCCTGTGGGTGGTGCTGCCACTGGAGGTTATGTGGGTCGGGAAGGGGCTGTATGAACGTTTCATTTTAGCTGCGTTTTGGATGTGAAATGTATTTCTATCATCAGAGTAAACCAGGAAGATAACAACTTCACTTCCCAACAGCAACAACAACAGATAAGATGAGATTACGACTGTGGGGGTGGGATCAAAAGAACCCAGAGAGTCCAGTCCCCCCGTCACTGGCATCCAGATGTTATTCCAGTCTTCCTTCTTCCCTGTCTGTTTTCTATTCCCTGACTACACTGAGGTCACCCTTGGCTTCTGATCCAGCCATAAAGAAAGAAAGAAAAAAAAAGTAAAACGTCACGATAAGAGGAAGAGAAACGGAGAAGGAAGAGGAGGCAACGTGAGGGCAGAAATCTGCCACAGTTCCACATCTGTGCATCACATACTGAAGGAGTCACACCAGCAACCGCAGCTGCTTCGCATTAACAACAGACAATTTGTCACTTTCTGCTGAATTCCAGACTTCCTCCCCCTCTCTATCACACACAGGGTGTGTGTCTTAAAAACACATGACGCCACAACTTTCTTTCTGTGACTTTGGTCAATTTATATCTCAAGGTTGAGAATTAAGAGTAACACATTTATATAATAACTTCAATATTTGTCCCAAAATATGCATGACATATTTGCAGATTGTGAAAAATGGACAAGTTACACTATGAGGAAGTTGCTCAGTCTGAAACAGGAAACATGAAAGACAAAGCTATTTCGCAGTTAAAGACAAATCTGAGAATACAGGAAACGTTCACCGCCGCCGATGACAATGTATGGTTATCTAGTCATGGTTGTATGGATGTCTGTGTTTTTCAATTCATCTGTTTATTCAGAAAAAAGCCAGTCAAGTAAGTCAACTTTATTTTTCAATTACTTTTCACATTCACGTCTGGATGAATATTTGGAGAAAGACTAGGTTGTCCCTGTCTCCCTGGACTGGCAACGTCACTGTTTGTTTTATATATTTTTCATCTATAACCTGTGTGTGCTGTGTATAACCAACAGACTAAATAACTGTACATTGGTTTCTAAAAAATCCACATGACTTTTCATGTTTGTTCTCCTCACAGCTTTATTTCTGGATACTTCAGTTCATGTAGCACTGAAGGGTGAGGAACTAATGATCGGTTATAGGATCCACAAACCAGCTAACACAAGCAAAACACTCGTGGAATGCGTTGATCCTGACTACCAACAGATATACAGATCTGTCATCCCCGCAACATTGGACTTTGCTCAAAATTTCAAACGACAAATTAAACTAAAAAGTCTGAATTTGTCGGGAGAATACCTTTGCTGGTATGAAAAAATCACTGTGTCCTGGTTTCTACTTGTGAGAGGTGAGTAAAAGGAATGTAAAAGGAAAAAAAACTCAGTTTTTCTCAGTCGGATCAGGTGATACTGTCCTAGAAAAGAAAATAATCAATGAAATAAGCTCATTGTTATATATATTGTTAATACAACATAAACATACTAGGGACAGGGAGTGGAGTTTGTGAACAACCGTGTGGTTTCATCCCCTAGAAAGAGTGCCACAGACGCAAACGTTGTTTTGTGTATTTGTAGATTTTGAGAAAACCTATGCTTACAGGACAGTCGTGAGACCAGCCATGATGGATGGATTAGAGACACTAGGAATAGGTAGAAGACAGGCGACAGAGCTGGAGGTGGAGTTAAAGATGTTGAGATTCTCTTTAGGAGAGACAAGGATGGACAGGATCAGGAATGAGGTGATTAGAGGGACAACACAGACAGGAAGGTTTGGAGAAAAAGCTAGAGAAGACAGATTGAGATGGTTTGGACATGTTCAGAGGAGGGACAGTGGATACATTAGTAGAAGAATGATTCTAGAGAATCCCTAAGAATTGGAAAGGAAGGGTGTGAGGGTTAAAATACCCAAATGTGACCCGTTCTGTACTGTTTAGAACAGAAATGGAGCCACAGCAAATCTGAATTTTCCGTCTCTCCCTGTCCTCTTCATTTTCTACTTTAACTCCACCTACCTCCATGTCCTCCCTCACTGCATACATCAATCTCCTCTTTGTCTCCTACCTGGTAGCTCCATCTCTAGGATCATTCTTCTACCAATGTATCCACTGTCCCTCCTCTGAACATGTCCAAACCATTGAAAAAAAAAAATCCTATTTATCTCAATGTTTTGTTTTTCTTTGTTTAATGTCTACGAGAGAGATTATATATTTAATTACTCAATATGTTAAACATTTTACCCTAAGAATCTTGTGTTTTTCTAGACCACGGCTACAAAGAGATTGCTCTGATGCATGACTACACAGAGTTCATCACCGTGTCCATCCTCACTGGTCTGCTGCTGATCTTCAGCGTGCTGGGATCACTGTATGTCTTCACAGGAAACTGGGTAAGAAACAGAAGTTGCGCAAAGATGTGATGCCTACGTCTGATGTGATAGACAAAAATATCACAGAAATGTTTGATAAATGATGTAATATCTGCACTTTTTTCTCATTTTATGTACCAATCACTTACTTTTAGAAAGACAACATAACTCTGAACAGGTTAACTAACAAGAAACAAAGCAAGAGCCAGAAGGAACAGAAGATGGAAACAGAAGAAAACAGCGTTGAGAATAACAAAAATTCTTCTACGTCACACTATGCTGTAAGTATAGGTCCGATATGCAGTATTGTTAAAATATACAACAATAATAAAATACTACAATGATTCCAAAATGACGTCCTCAGACTCTACAAGCACGACCCAGGTCCATTTATGATGTACTGGACCACTCAGGTAGAAAGAGGGAAAAGGACCAGATAGAAACAGAACCTGACACGACAGAAACCCAGGACGCGGTCGGTGAACACTCATTATGTTCTGTCACTTCCTGTATTATCAGTGCAAAACAACAAGGAGTGAATGTGGTCAAATCTCTTCTGTTTTTTTCTTCATCTTTCTTTAACAGGTGGAGCAGAACAGGAACGCTGAGAACAAAGAGGAACACGAGTCTGTCTACGAGAACCTTAAATTATAAATACTAGAAAAATATCATCCCATCACTTCATTGTGTAAATAGCTTAACCTTGTGTGGTATTTTCTCTGAGAATGTGTTTGTAACCAACACAGGATGTATCTAATGTGTCGTAAACAGTTTTGATGAGTTTTATTATAAAATCTTTGCCAAACGTTGAGCTCTGATGCATATTATCAGGTTTTTAGCTATCAAATATCAACAGTTAAAAAAAGTACACATATTTAACTTCAGAAATTAATTTAAAATATAAACAATGTTTTATTGTTGAGTTTGGTGATGTCCTAAGAAATAAAAAAAAGTTTTAAAATCGTGTTTTGACGTTTTTATTAAGGCACATCCCTTGCTCCTGGGTTTACCATTCACATTGCGAGTCAGTGCTCTGCCAGCCAATGACAAGGCAGCGGTCAGTTGTACTTCCGGGTTGTTATTTATTTTGCTGCATTAGCCATGGCTGCGGAGGCTGATTTTCTGGCGAGATATCGCGCTGTGTCTAATAAACTTAAAAAGTAAGAAACTTTTAGTCGGACATTTTGTGTAAATAATGACATATAAACGGGGGATACGTTGACACGATCGGAAATAAATGCTACGTATGGAAAACAGCGTAAAGGAGCAAAGCTAACTGTTAGCCTTTCACTCATAACATCAGTATTGGGCTTTTGACGCGATTATAATAACAAAAACGGTTAATGATGTATTGAGTAAAATGAAATATTATGCCACATAATGTTGAATTTAGCCACTTTTATACACTTTTATAAAAATATATTATATAAAAATTTCACCTTGGACACAGAAATAATGTCTGTTTTCCAGGCTTTAGATTTATACTTGATAATAATACTGTAACTTTTTGTGCAGACGTTTTCTTCGTAAGCCCAATGTTGCAGAGGCAAGTGAACAGTTTGGTAAGTGTGTGTCTTACAATGCGCCATAAAGAGTCTAAACTGACATTATTCCACCCACAATAGTTACAGCGGAAATAAACAAATGTAGATTTTAAAATGTACTTTTCCCATTATTATTTTCTCAGGTCAGTTAGCCAAGGAGCTAAAGCAGCAAGATTGTCTGCAGTATGCTGCCTTCTGTAACCTGGCCATGGCTCGGTAAGAGAACTGATCCCAACAGGTGTCTAGATCACATGTAGTACACGATACTATATAAAAATGTTAATCCTTAAAATATTAATAACATATTTGAGTAATAACTTACTATTGTTAAATATTTTCATACAATGCACCTGTTAAATCAGACTTACAATACAATAAATAGTAATAGTAATCATTTAATTTACCTCCTTTATAATGTTATTGCGTTTTTCTTGAAATGAACACTTTTTCATTCCTATATATTTTGTGTCTTCTGATTCATAATATATAGAAAATAATATATGTCTTCTGAGTGTTAGAGAAAATGTCTTTGCCTCCTACCTGGTAGCTCCATCTCTAGGATCATTCTTCTACCAATGTATCCACTGTCCCTTCTCTGAACATGTCCATACCATCTCAATCGTCTCCAGCTTTTTCACCAAACCTTCCTGTCTGTGTCGTCCCTCTAATCACCTCATTCCTGATCCTGTCCATCCTTGTCTCTCCTGAAGAGAATCTCAGCATCTTTAACTCCTCCTCCTCCAGCTCTGCCTCCTGTCTTCTACCTATTCCTAGTGTCTCTAATCCGTCCATCATGTTTCTCTCATATTTTACATCATTGTAAATGACAAATCATTCACTCCACTTCTGAAACAGAGTCACTGTGTAGTTTTCATGGTCAGACATATTTCACAGTTGGGTCACTGGGCAGCACTAACTTATTTGGCCATCAGACTGGAACAGGATCAAGTGATAAAAATGAACAGATGGATGGATGTGACGGGTGCTTTAGACGGGTTTAATGGAGGCTGCATCGTTAACAGTGCTGACATTTTTTATTGCTAATGCGCTGACAGCTGTTGTCTTAACTGCAGGTGTGAGCAGACTCTTTTTAATGCTCCTGGAGAGGCTTTGGCATTAACCGATGCCGCTCGTCTCTTCCTCTCTTCTGAGAAGGAGAACCGGGCCCTGCAGGCTCCGGGCTTTGATGAGCACCTTCAGGCTGCACTTAACTGCTACAGCTTTGCAATTAAGGTAAACTATTGTTGTTGGTTTAGGGGAGACGTTTTTAGATGGTTAGATTCACGTAGTTTTGCTGTAAAAAAAAAAAAAACCTTGATGGTGAATGCAAATTTAATGTAAACTGTAATTGGTCGCTATTTGATTTCCGTGTAGACGGGCCTTTGTTAACATTACTGAGTTTTGAAAACTGAGGGCTAACACTACTCTACCAAATGCTTACAGGTGTTTATAGAGATGAACCAGCCTGTGATGGCAGCCAGCCTCTGCCTAGAACTTGGAAATGCACTAAAGGTAGAAAAGGAAAAATATAACTCCATCATTTAATGCTTAACCCAACCTATACAGTGTTCTGCTTTTTTATTTAATAAAAAATATCTGTACTTTCTGTCTCTTACTCTTTGTTTTTCCTTTTTCAGGAGATGAACCGACCAGGAGAGGCCATAGTTCATTTCCAGCGGGCAGCAGAGTTGCAGACACAGACGCCAATTGAAGCTGTGCTGTCAATGGGGGAAATAGCCACCTGTAAAATTCTTACTCGTGAGTTTAATCTGCTGGTTCATGATCGTTTTTCTTTGTAGAAATATGTTTCTTATATGTTGTCTGTGTGCAGGTGACTACGATGGAGCTTTGTCCATGTTTACAGAGATGCAGCTGATGTGTCAGGAGAGAGGTCTGCAGGTACCAGGCACCAGCACCCCTGTTGGTGAGACTGTTTTATCAACAGGCATTTCTCATGAAAATATTAAGATGTATTTGTTTGTTTTGTGTATAAAAATGAAAACAACTTTCCTATACATGTTTCCTCTATTTAGAATATATACGAAACATCTTCTCATGTCCTAAGTATCCTCAACTCCAACTACCTCCATGTCCTCCCTCACTGCATCCATCAATCTCCTCTTTGTCTTCTACCTGGTAGCTTCATCTCTGCGATCATTCTTCTACCAGTATAACTACTGCCTCAATCTGTCTTCTCTAGCTTTTTCTCCAAACCTTCCTGTCTGTGTTGCCCCTCTAATCACCTCATTCCTGATCCTGTCCATCCTTGTCTCTCCCAAAGAGAATCTCAGCATCTTTAACTCTGCCACTTCTAGCAATACATAAGTAAACATAAACAAATTAATTTTCTTAAAACTTAACAAAGCTCTTTTGTATTCATAATGATGTCATGAAAAATAACAGCTTTAACTTAACTATGTGTCTCCTGTGACATCAACTAAAAGACATTGCTGTTAAACTTTCATCTGATGTTAACAGCAATCCATTTGCTGTTGAAATATATATATATATTCTATCACTCTATATGGTGCAATATTAATGACTTGAATAAAAAAAGTAGAATTTTAAATTAAATAACCCAAGATTTTTTTATGAACCCTTTTGTATGTCCCTATAGGTGCCTTTTTGGACATTGTGGCAAAATGTGAAATCTCCAGAGTCCTGCTGCTGATGCTGCTTGAGGTAACTTTAGCATTTTTATGGACAAAAACTATGGATGACTGCCATACAATCTGCAGCAACTGAATTGGAAAATACATTTAGAACATTGGAGAGCCTAAAAAATAATAACAAACCACTTCAGTCACCTCACCACTGGGGTGAAACGCTGCAGCGCAGTCAGTGTCTGACATTCCTGGCATTAAACGTCCCTCATGTGGCTGAAATGTAAATTACAGGATAATATCTCTTTTCTCTGTGCTGACTTAAGGTTGAACCTTGAATTAATTAATGTCACTTTTTTTCTTTTCTTTCGTTTAACACGTTAACTGTTTGCTTTTACAGCCTCCGCCTCAAAAGTTGTTACCAGAACATGCACAGACACTGGAAAAATACGCGTGGGAATCCTTCGACCCTCACAGCCAGGGTAGGTGATCCTCAGCATACAGTTTACTTCATTTAAGATAAATTGAAAGGTTTGATCTTTGTAACACGGGTTCAATCTTGTCCTTCAGTGACCTTCCTGCCAGAGAATGTTTTCCTGCTCCTGCAGTCAGTTGTGGTGAGTTTCATCATCCACCGTTCACAGGATTTCCTAGTTCTTCCTGCCTCAGACTCAAGAATGTTGGGTGTTCATGGCTTTCAAGGAAGACTCGTAAATTAGCTTTTTTTTTCCTTATCACTTGCGAAAGGTTATTTTTCATTACCCATTATCTCGGTCTGAGGCCGTCAAAATAAAGAATTCATCTTGTCAGACTCAGATAACTCTAATAAGCACAGTGGTTATGATGAGTGAATTTGTTTTGCAGATGGCATGTCAGGAGAAAGACACCGAGTCCCTGAAGTCTCTTCAGACTGAGCTGTGGTAAGTGTAAAAAAATATTTATTTCCCTCCCAATAAAAAGTTTCTACGTTTTGCTATTGCTCTCATAAGCGAATTTCCCTCGTTAATGTTAGTGTGTTTTTTCCATCAGGCCACTCCTGACTGCTGAGCAGAACCATCTTCTCCACCTAGTGGTCCAGGAGCGTATTACACCGTCTGGCCAAGGCATTTAGTCGAAGTTTTTTCTTATTTCCTTTGGGAACAATGCTCCACATCATGGAACATTCCTGCCTCTGACTGATTCTCTTATAAAAGCTCGAGGTCAAAACTTCAGTGGAGTTGCTTGCACTCAAAGGTGAACATTTTTTTTTGTTGTACAGATTGAGAGACTGGTAAAAAAATGTCTTATTCAGTCTTGTGTGTTGTCTCATTAAATGTTTTTAAAACACGACTGATCGATTAAAGAAAATGTGACAAAGTGTAGAATTGTTTAGTGGACAAAAAGAAGATGCTTTTGGGTTATTTGTTTTTATTAATATATGATATGGCTTTTACTCCAAGTTAACAACAAACACAACCTTCTATTGTTTATTCCTGTAATGTGGTGAAAGGAAACACCATTGTCCTCCATCCCTGGTTCACTTTATGTTCACTAGTACAAATTTACATGTACTTTTTAAGGATAGCAGCCAACTACAGACACAACATCATACATGATTAAAAAACACTCATTACAAAATGTTACAAAAATATAATGGTTACAATGTACATGAAAAAAAAGGATATGTGATACTTCACTTGTAAAATAACTATACATGATTAAAACTACATAATCTGGAAATTAAGGCTTTATCTGATGATTCAAGTTCTGCAGAAAGGAATGTTGTCGCTTCGCCAACGCGCTCTACCTTCACAGATACAGTATGTTTTTCTTCTCATTCCTCTGAACTGCAGATCTGCAGCAGTAGCTGTCAGCCACATGATGGGATTATACAGAACCACAAGTACTTTTATCTCGCAGAATACTTTTAACTGCTCAATGTCAAGAACGCTTCTCATGCCGACTTTACGCCTTCCCAAAGAAGTAGTTTGACATTGAAGGATAAACTCTTATTTACTGGTTTGCTTTTTTGTTAGGTTACAGATTTTATTCCACTCATGGATAAACAGTAAATGTCACTTTAGCTTAGCGTTAATATCGACCGGTCTGACCGGTGTGAAAGCGTAGCTGGCCTTTTCCCACACCGTGACCTGCCGTGATCTGTGATGTCATCCATCAGTCAATAGGGATTCTGGTAAACAATGAACAATACACGTCATATAAAAGCATATTTAACACAAAGCTTTTGAGGTGTTGGCCAGCAGGCGTTTACACCGGGGCCAAATGTGTTCTCCAGCTTTTCACTGGGAAATGGGGAGTAACTAGAAAACTGCTGGTTGTAGCTTCATCTTTGGATATGTGTTGTATGTTGCAGTGGTCGGCTCATCAGACTTGGCAACAAAGCAAATAAGTACTTCTCCATATGTCAAACTATTGGGTGTTGACTGAATTCCACAAACCTACACACAACTATCTTTAACAGACAATGGACATTTTCCCCACAATCACTCTAATCTCATATATATTTTTTTCCCAAATGTGTAATTTTTTTTTTTTTTTTTTTTTAGAAAACACCTCCCTGCATTCTCATTTTAGATTATGGACTCTAATCTCACAAACTGTGGGCACTTCAGTATTGGTTAGAATGAAAACACGATCAAAGGTTCATCAATTTAAGAATGCAAGGCACTTTTTTTTGACATGTTTCTCAAAACTAATTTTAGGCTTTGCCCATTCTCTAATCTCAAATCAAAAGAATCCAAACACTGCCCTGCCCTGATTGTTTTATTTTTCCTCGTTGCTTTTTCCTCTCACTCGCTCTTCTTCCGCAGCACGAGATAGGTCACGGCTAGGATTAGAGTGAAGACAAAGGAGATCCAGGCCAGGACGTAGGAGTGTCCGTACCCGCCCTCCGTTTCATTGGCATGGAGCTGGGCGGTGTAGATGGAAGCCGCTATCATTATACACAGACCTGCAGGAGGAAGAGGAGAACGCTCAGACTTAGGAAAAGCAATTATGATCCAATTACTTTTCTATTATACAGTCAGGAACAAAGACGACGCCGCAGACGCTTTACTACGAGTGCGGTGTGAAAAAAGAAGCAATATGACAGTGTCACCTTGATAATTCAACGATTATATAATTGAACACGTAATAACGAATCTGCTTGGTGAAAAGTGCCGGTGTTTGACAAAAGCGATCTTACTAATATTCCATAATTACAGTATTAACGGTATTGTCAAAATATGGTTTTTAACATTATGGGAACCTAACCACAATGTAAAAATGCTCCTTATCAGTGAGACATTCTTAATAATATGCAGATTAACCAGTAAGGAAATTATATGTCGTTTGCCTTATTTTTTCACGTCCATATGACGTAAAACTACGTTCCATAAAAACAATGCAATGCATTATCATTGGCCTTCTTTTGTTTCCTCTGCAATAACAGCATCTCCCCAATTGAAAGCGTAGAAAACACTAAAATCATTATAGCCCATAATTAATCTTAATGTACACAAATACTCTATCTGCTCGTGACATGGCCCCTGTGTCCAATATGTAGTACCCACTGTGTCTCAGGAGCGGTGTAAAGAGAATGCTTTAATAAAGCACTTAAATACAAAATAAGAAATAAAGTCTCTCCGCACATTTATTGTATTATTAAATTTCCAAAGTGTTGTAGTGTAGCCTTCAGTCCGTTGAGTACACTCTCAACCTGCAAATGTGTTTTTCCTGTCTGGTTTTCACTTGAGCGAGAAGATGCACTATCAGCAAACAACATTCTTGTTTTGTTGAGATAATATCCAAAGGCACTGACAGAGAATTTAAAGGATCTGCCATTTATAAAAGCCTGTCAGTGAGGCGGCCGGTGTAAACCGGTTTTTGATGATTTGTTCCAGGAGACGTCAGGTCATTCTACATTCATTGCATTGCTGGGGAAGAAAACAGAGTCCAGCTTGGCTTCCACAGTACGAGCTCTTTAGTTTTGCTCAAAATATCCTTACAAGTGTAGTGCAGTATAAACTGGTTACTTATAGAATACAATAAACTCAGTAAGTTGAAAGAACGTAGTGAACATACAGACACTTAAACTTCTAGAGTTAATACGCAGTAAAATAAAATACTCAAAATTTAGCCTGAAACTACTCATATGAGGATGTTTGTGTTGTAACCTGAGCTTCTGTTGTTAGTTTTTGTTCCTTCAACGAGGTATCAGGGGCAACAGTTAACCCCGCCCACCTGTTCAGTTTAGTTTGAGACTAGTTGATGGAACGTAACCCTGTGAGATTCACTTTCCATTTCAGTGTAATGGAAAGAAACCATTAAACATGGTTGTTAATGCTATGGTTTTTAGGTCGTAAAAATGTGAAATATTAAAACAACAACAACTGCTAACCACAGTTTCTCCTCATGTTAGGCAGTGGTTAAGAAACGGGACTGGGGTCCAGAGGCCTTCAGGTTCAAATCCACCAACTGCCAAGTTACTGCTGAGGTCCACTGAGCATGGCACCGTCCCCACTCACAGCTCCCCGGGCGCTCAAAGCTGCCAACTGTTCACTTTGGTGATGGGTTAAAGACAGAGGTCGAATTTCATTGTGTGCAGTGGTGTGAATCACAATGACAAGGAGTTTACTTTCCTTTTCCTTTACTTATAGTATTTGTTGACCTCGTGTTCTTTAGGAGTTAAAGGCAATGATTGAAAACATAAAGTTTTATGATATTGAATCCAAAGTCTGTCTCCCTCAGAGGAAACCCAATGTCAATTCATTGTTTTGTTTTTTTGGCTTTATCTAACTTTATCTAACCCACTGTTATAGTTTACTGTTTAAGTGAAGATTCAGGATCTTCTTTTTTTGGACATACTCTCGTGTTCTAACCTTTTAGAAGACATGTCTAGTCACACTGCTGTTTACGCTGTACAGAAAACACTGGTTAATCAAACAGGCTGCTGGATCAATGCTTCTCGCAGCTGTCTGGTTGGACATTTGACTTCACACTACTCACAGGCAATTAGCTGCAGAATGCCAGTGAAGGTGAATCTCTGTCCTTTTGGCAGGGTGAAAAGTTGGGCCACAAACACAAACAAGGCCAAAATGGCAAAAATGCAGGACAGCACAGCGGTGGCCTGGATGGCCTGGAGATAATCTGTAGCAGGAGCAAAAAGGAGTCAGTCAGTTATGAGAATGATTTATAAGTTACAGTCATCAGTCCTAATGAAGTGAAAGTGTTTTCCAAAGGTTATGCTGACACACAATTCAAAGGAATCATGTAAATGGTTATTTTTTCATTTTCAGATTCAGTTTTTATACATATATATATATTTACTTATAAATACAGTAAATACTTTTATACTCTGTCTTGTCATTGCTGACAAAATACTGTAAAAATGCAGCCCCAAACTCGGAAAGAGCCTTTGACAAAATCGAAATTGTTGCCTTCAGAAAATAATGAACTTTTATTGCAACCCAACCCAGATTACCTAAATAAACCCTAAAACAACAAAGGTTGGTGCAGTAATCATTTAATAGTCAGCTGACTTGATGTGTTTTCTACTATAACTATACAAATGTTATTGTAACATTGAGTGAAGAGAGATGCCCAGCCTTACAGATACACAGTATAAACCCCGGACTTGTCCCCTCTCTTCTCTGAAACCTTCAGGCTGAGCGAGTAAAAATAGAAAATACCAGCAGTAAGTGGTAGCAATGAAATCAGATCAGTGTCTGTTGTAAAGAGTTTACCCTCTGGGTAGTTTTTCAAGTTTGTGAAATGCCACATATTGCTACTAAGCTCCCATCTGCCCCACAAGTCAGTTGACACTGTGTCAGTGATCCACCAGGCCTGGAGAGACAATAGAACATGAAAAGGTGATAAGGTGAAAATAATACACTCTATTGTTATATCCTATGTTTACAATGTACAATATAATATATTGATAACACTGTTAACACATTGTTATCTGTGACGGTTATAAAATTGAAATTTGAGCAATGACAGGCTCCATATGGCTGACAGTGATTTGCATGAAGTCCACTTACATTATCAATGGTAGCCACCAGGAGCAGGATGATGGTGGTGACGTGCAGAAGAATGATTCCAGCTAGCACTAACATTTTGGCTTTTTGAAAACTAATGAGAAAGAAACAAACAGACAGAGAGTAACGCCTTTATTTATTTTCTGAGCATGAGGAAATAAGTAATAAAATGTCATATTGCAGGGAACAAAACACACACACACACACACACAGTGTTAACAGATCACAACAAATCACTTTAGACAGTTTAATAATGCGAGCTGCCCTAAAAGAATTGTCTGACGATGCCTTAACTCACTGTTGAGAAGCAAAAAAGCCACAGATATCCACATAAAATAGCCCAGAGTTAAACCGGGCTGTGTGTCTCTCTCTTTTGTTCAGTGACCAAGGTGTCTTTTCCTTGGAGGTCTGATGGTGACAAACTCAATAAGTCAAGTTTGCTAATTCACTAAGTAACTCTGAAAGTACATTTTTTATTGCACCGTATTTGCTCTGAGCTCCGTCTGTGTATATTACATTAGCATGAGAATACAAAGCAGCCAAACACGAGGTACTTTGCATAAAACTCTAAGCAGCAGAGGCCGAGTTTATGTGCGTGTTGGCAACAGAGAGAGCACACCTGTTACCATAGAAGAAGAGAGAAGCCCATCAGACATGCTGCTGTTATTACTGCTGCCACCGCCTCCAGCTCTAATGGATGTGTTATAGTTACACAAACTCCTGACTCCTAACCCTGATGGAAATCTACCCCTGCAAGGCACTGTTGATGAACACAATTTTCTCTACTCTCTAAAACAGTGTTTACCAAACTTTTTTTCTGAGGACCCATATTTTCAGTCAGGATCCTGACTGAAATCTCATTGAAATTGGGTTTTTGACTGATTGATATTGGAACAATTATTTATATTGACGTTTTAAACAACGAGAAACAGAAACTGAATGAGCAAAGATAACTTTGAACTCATAGAATACATGATGCGACTTGTGATCCACCTAAGGATCGCAACCCAGTCTTTGGGAACCAAAGCTCTTGGGCAGGGCAAATAAGTTGAGGGCCACAACACGCCCTATCATTTTACAGAAGGGCCGCGTCAGCTTTCAGTGTTCGATATAAAAGAAAAATAAATTATATCAGTTTCCCATAGATTCTGTGTAATACAACACTGAACCAGGATCAGGGTTTTGAGAACTTTAGGGTTTACCATAAAATGTGGAGAACAAGTCTATAAAATATGATTTATAAATTCAACTTTCACATCAAGGTGGGGGCCGCAAAATATCATTCAACGGGCCACAAAAGCCCACGGACCGCAAGTTTGAGACCACTGCTCTAGAGTGTCTTGTCAGCCACAAGCGAATATGCACAAGCATCTCCGGGCTGCCATTAATTTTGGATGTAATATGCTAAGTAATGCTTTTATACATGGAAATATCCCAAAACACTCCTACAGCACTGAAACCCTGCTGACCCTTAAAATGGGTGTTATTCCTACAAAGTCCACCAGTCTAAATTAACAAAGCATAACATTCAGTGCCCCTTCTCACATGTGTCAACAATAAAAGTACTCAAATTGGAAGACAATTTGCAAACATACCCTTTTACTTTTTAATGTGGAACTACACCTCAACAAAACAGACACGAGTGAACGATCAGTGTTATAATAACACAGGTTATTGTGGGCCTAAAGTTTTCTATATGCAAAAACGTCATCATTATTGCCAAAATATCACAGTCAACACTTCTCCTTGTTTAGTAAACTTAATTATAGGAACATTCCTGCCATATATTCTAATGCTTTAGACATATAGTACTCAAAGATATCCCTCAAATATTTAGCAAATTGCATTCCACAGAAAACATGCATCTTGTGGTGGAGATCCAATGACGAAAGGGTTGTAGGGTTATCTGTGGCTAAGGTTCTGTCTTTCCGACTCCTCCCCTGACTGGTTTCTTAACCTTTCTGCATTTGAAGGCAGGCAGACAGTCGTCAACTTGTCACTCCTCTGTCTTCACATACCCTCATACAACCTTGAACAATAATGGGACCATAAAGAGGATGTAAAAGTACGGTTTTAAAGACGGCAATGATCGCAGTAACGTCTATTTAATAAAGTACTTTTAAGCCACACCTGAAGAAACATAGACAATTCAGCATCCCGGGGGACTGCTTATGTGAATTTACAAGGACCGTCTAATGTGACTTGATTGAGTCCCGAGCATCCACCCGCCCTACCCCCACCCTCGCCAGTCAGTTTAGTTTGAACATTTCTCCAATTAAGGGTTGCACCAACCTTTAGATTAAACTATGTACACACTGTTTTGTCTTTTTCGCCTGAGACAAAACTAACTTGTTAATAGCATGGATTAACCACAACATAGTTAAGAGGTTCCAGTGATACTCTGCAAGAATAAATATTAGGTTTTGTCATTAGTTCACTTATTTCTAATGCCCTGAATGACTGGTTTAACTCAATCTTTGTTAACTGTTTAGTCTTAGTTAGAATCTGTGAGGGAGCTGGAGCCAATCCCAATGTCACTGAGCAGCGCCACCAATGTTCACCAGTCCATCACAGGATCACACTTAACTACAAACGACCATTCACACTAACATGTGTAACTTTGGTCAATTTATGGTGCCCTAATATCCCATCCTTGCATGTCTTTAAGTGTGGAAGGAAACCACAGGTTCCAGAGAAACCCCACGTTCACATGTGGAGCTCCTGCAAACTCCATATGGATTCCATAAGACCACCAGTAACCCCCAGAGATTGAGCCGTTGATCTCCGAAAAGACACATCTGTCCCAAATAAACACTGTCTCAACGAGAGGGGGGAGACGGGGGGTAAAAGGGAGGAAACTGTCGCCTACAAGCCCACACTCGCCCCAACAGCCCGCGGGAGAGAAAAAAAAGTAGTGTAACACATACAAGAGTTCCCGCTTCAATTCCAAAAAGTTGAGAATTCACATCTAACTGTTCCAACTCGATCATTAAAATGAACATAATAAAATAACCCCCCTCCAAATTCGACAGTTGGTCGGCGCCCATCATGTTAGGTCCGACTAAAACACTACTTTTCAGCGGAAAAGAAAGGCGCATTTGTTTAAGCATTTCCCAGCCGTCACCCCCCGGCCCTCCGGTGTTAGTTTTGGTCTTAACTCTAAAATTAAATGCATAAATAAAAAAGAATAAGAAATGAACCCGGGTAAGGACCGAACATCGTCGAACGGACGGCTTTTCTACTCAGTGTAGCTCTACAGTCTGAGGTCTTGCGTCATTTTACAACTTGTGTTGCGCTCACTCACATCTGCACGAACTTTTAAAGCACAAGCGAAAGTTTGGCCAAACAAAGTCACTTCCCGAGTACTAGACACCGACGATTTAACGACTAAAAGTCGGCATTCTTGACTTTGTTTAACAGTGAAGAAGAAATGTGGGAATAACTCACCTGGAAGCGCGTAAAGACACAGCCGGGGAGATGTTTGGGAATGTGAAAGAGTGTAGACCCACCCAGTTTTGAATTCACTGCACACACATCAGCCTGTTTTCCCTCTCCATTCCTCTCTTTCCCCTCACAAAGCCCCACCCATCCAGTTTCAAATTTTTCCCCCTCAGTAAAATATCCGAGTGAAACGGCTTCAGTTTCCTACCTTGGACTGCAGCTGTCCACGGTGTCCACCAGGGTTTTAACACAGAATCAGTCAACGTGTGGTAGCGATCACTGCAGTTCTACTCTTTTATAAGGCACAGAGAACTGCACAGTGTCTTAGATTAACAGTGATGTATTGTAACCAGTGTTGTGTTGCTTTGTGATGTATAAATGCATGATTAAGTTGTGTCAAACTATCATCATGGTAGGTATTTGTGTGTGTGTGTTATTCTAATGAAGGCATTTTTGCCAAATATGTGTGTTTTGGAAAGATTATTTAATCCAATCAATCACACTGTATTTATATAGCCCACATTTACAAATCCTCTGTCCTTAGACCCTCAGTCAGGGTAAGGAAAAACTACCCAGGGTAAAAAAACCAGTAGAAACCTTACCAGAGCATAAAAATATAATATATTAAGTACAAAGGTGCAATAACAATGAACAATTTCACATATATGCATATATCTAACCAGCAAAGTTCTTCCAATAGACAACTGAAGTTACAAAATGGTGTATGATCTCAGTATGGGTTTTGATCCTGGTCATCGTAGTCCTGGTTGCGCTAGTCCTGGTCTTCCTAGTCCTGGTCTTCCTAGTTCTGATCGTCCAAGTCCACCAGCTTAATGAAGCTTTGACTGGTGTACTCACTCACTCTCTCACTCTATATCATTTTCATATCACATCTTCAGTTGGTGGCCGAATGGTTAAGGAAGCGGACCTGGGTCCACAAGGCCCCAGGTTTGAATCCCCCTACCGTCAAGTTAGCACTGAGGTCCACTGAGCATGGCACCGTCCCCACTCACAGCTCCCCTGGCGCTCAAAGCTGCCCGCTGTTCTCTTTGGTGATGGGTTAAAGACAGAGGTTGTGTGCAGTGGTGTGAATCACAATGTCACAAGGAGTTTGCTTTCCTTTCCTTTTCCTTCAGTCCAGTGTTATAGGACACTGAGTTTACAATGCTAAACAATAAAAAATAAAGCAGTGTTATCTATAGGTCCATCACACTGGTGACAAGGTGAAAAAGATGGGACATGTTTTTCAACAGACAAACTTGAGCCAATCTTCCAGTCTGCAAGAATGGGAAGCTCACTTTCTAAAGGTCAGTGGTGGCATTATGGATTCTGCACTGGAATCATATAATCTACTGTCTTTGACCCTCAGTTTGCACAGCGGGAATGTGACCATCATGATTTCCCCCTCTGTGAGATTGACGACTCTAAAGGTCACGTGAGATAAATTCCAATATTTATGAAATATATAAGTATGTCTTTTAGTCTGGATGTCGACATTAAGTTGTCACCAAAAGAGTGTAAATAAAGTGTAAAAAACGAGAGGGATGATAATTATAGAGGCTATAAAATCATGAAAATAATAAACATGCTCAGCTCTTCACATCAGGCCGTGCGGTGAAGTTTCAACTGCACACTTTTGTATTTGAAACAGATAGTGGTTATTATTGGCTGCAGTCAGATAATTCCATGCTATTAGGGGACTGCCTGGCAGAAAGCGTACATCTGCTGGAGCCTTTTATCACCTGCCTCTGTGTGAGAACGCTCCTGTGATTATGTCTATCTCTTTATTGTGTCTTTCCTTTATAAGACAGAGTTTGACAAATAGATTTAACAAGAAGTCTTATTTTCCTGACAGGTCTTCTCTGAGCTTTGACTGTTACCTCGTCTCTTTTTTAAAGATGGTTTCACAGTAAAGAATCGAGTTATCATATGGACTGTTCTATGTTCAAAGATTTAAAACAAAAACATAGAGGTTCCTGAACCTTCTGTGGCCAACTGAATAGCGAGTATGTTTAGAATAAATGGATAAGAAGAGAACCAAGAGAGGTGGAGGTTTGCACCAGAGAGAAGAAGAATGAAGGTCAGTCGTAGCAAGACAGAGTACACGTGTTAATGATAGGGAGAGCATTGGAATGGTGAGTTCACAAGGAGCAGAGATGGTGAAGGTGGAGGAGTTTAGATACTTGGGATCAATTGTTCAGAACATCATATACTGTGGAAGAGAGGAGAAGAATGGAATTTGCTTTAACAAACAAACAAACAAGCAAGTGCCAAGTATTAATTAGCAATACAGGGCATTATCGCCACCTAGTGCTAGGGTGTGTGAATAGATGGCACTTTGCAGGTTAGGCCTGTGACTCACAGGAAACGAGCTTGCAACCCACTTTTGGGTCACGGCCCATCAGTTGAGAATTATAAAGTATGTTATACATGGAAATATTTTAGCTAGTAACATACTGGTTTATTAGACAATAATTGGTCTGCTCCATACTGTGTGTACTCTATAATAACAGTAATGGTAATATTAGAATTTTTCTAAAAAAAACAAACATCCATGACTGGTTTTGTGTGATCCTGTATTGCACTTACAATGACAGATAGAGCTGCCATTTCCTCCTAAGTATGGTCAGCACAGGTGCTGTGTCACATTTGTTCAAGCAGCACAGACTGTCCACTGATGGACCCAGCTGTGTAGGTAAATCCACTGCACTGCTGTTGAAGTGAACATTATCAAGAGCTATTTTCTCCTGCCAGTATCTCTGAACAGGGGTAAAAACATTATGTTTGACCACTGCCGGTTTATCATGACCTCACAGTGAATAGGAAATTGATGCTCCCCTTGCATTCTACATCTGAGTCAATAGAGGTATCATTTCAACAGGTGGCTCCAAACTACTATAAGTACTTTAAGGATCTAGGCACAATTGGCCAATCAAAAAACGGTGCAGGGAAATTTAACAAACTGTACGAGACTGCAGGTTCACAGTGTTCCCTCTTTAAGAACAGGAACATTTAGGGAAAAAAAAACCGACTGGAAAAATATTTCTAACTGTAACTATTCTTATAATTTCCGAAACATCTTAAGAGGCTTGAGAAATGCCTCGTTTTACAGAATGCTTGCTTCAACCAAACTGGGTTACTGGATAGTACAACAATAAAGACAGTGCACATGGTCATTGTCCTCAATGCTGCAATCAACAATGGAGAGAACACACCTACAACATCTGCTTTATGGCATCACCATGGGGACACACCTCCCTAAACACACAAATGCAAAAGCAAACACAAAATACACAATCATAGGACAATAAAAGGTACAGTGAAGGTCTCTGACTTAAATCTATCTTAAGTCTATGTCAGTTAGTGGATAAGGGTTAGGGTCTGGGTCTCAGAAAAGAAGTCCCAGAGTCTCCTGGGTTTTGTGTTTTTTTAGTCATGGATTGACTGAGATCAATTTAATCTAAAACTCCAGTGTTTTATTCAGGTAGTCAGTCAGAGGCAATTGTCTGTTCTGTCAAGAGATGATGATTGAAATTGCAGCTGGTTTTCAACTACTGCTCTGTGCTAGTTCTAGGGTTCAGTCAGTTTTCCTTCTCCCCACACGTGAAGATAATTCAGCAGCACAGCCGTGCACGAGCACATTTCCCACATTCTCTCCTTCCTCCCTTTGCACTCGAGAATCATTTTCAAAATCCTTCCTTTAGCCTTTAAATTCCTCAATGATCTTCTCCGCCCCAACTCTCTGACTCGCCTTAAGTTTCCTGTCTATTCTTTTAGATCTGCTGATCAGCTGCACTTGCTTTGGCCTTGAAATTTGACTGTAATCAGAAGGGACTTCTCTGCTGCAACTTCCAGAGTTTCCTTGGCTTTTTCAGGCATGGCGCCCTTGATTCTCCTGTTCGACAAAATATTTTTCTGTTGCTTTTATAAAGTGCGATGCGACCGTTCCCCAATGATATCTACACTGTTTTTTTTTCAGTCTGAATAGTTTTATTCTTCAGTGTGTTTCACGTCTCAATGCAGTGTTGTTTAAAAAATACTCCAAAGACCAGATTGCATGCATGGCCTTATTAAGTCTGTGCATTTGTTTTTATCAGTAAAGGTTGACCTCTAAATGCATAGAAGACAATGATAGAAAACAGAAAAGCAAATATCACATAAGGCTCAAAAGTAGGTGTAGAAAACAGACACAGAATTAAAGGAGTCATTTAATTCAGTGTGAATGTCTGGAAAATATATTTCTTACTTAATGTAAATAATGCAAAACTATATAATTCGGTTATTTAGTACGGTTAAAAACAACTTCCCAATATTTATGAATTATTACGTTTTGAACAGTAAAACGAACTGTTAAAATTCTTATTTGTAAACAACAATTCGATTGTTCTTAACGTGGTGTAGTTCTGTCGAAATATAGACTGTTTGCCGAAATAAATAACGTTAAAATGACATTTTACTCGTTGAATTATCGTTCCGGAGAGAAGCATTTGTTACATTTTATATACAAATAGTAAAAAGGAAGTACGCCATTGGCCTGTTGCTCCCGCCCTGGGCAGCTGCGGCTCTGTGATTGGTCGTTTCCTAATTGCTATTTAACCGTTAGCCTAAGCGGCTACGTAACGCCTCCTAACGCGTTTAATCGAAGAGCGTCTATAATCTGACAATGTTTCGTAAACATAATAGAACATTTGTTCTCTTCTTATTAATTTTTATAGCCAATCATTTATTTTTCAGCTCAGAACAAACGTTTGATAAGTTAATCACCGACACCTGGGGGAGCAGCAGTGACGACGACATCGTTCTCATCAACCGTCTGCGCAAAACTGCCCCTGCAAGTGTGGGTGACCATTGGCTTCAATCTGCTGTTCTTCCGGGCGAGAGACTTCCGAACTTTATTCTACCCAAAGTGAAGGAGGCTGGTGGCAGCGTTATTTCGTCCAGTTTGTCCTGGTCTATTGGGGAAGTCAAAGCCAAGACAAATACCTCCGCTTCTGCCCAAAAACACGGGTACCAGGCGGATTTTGCAGGTTAATGTCATTCGATTTAAAGTCACGAAGTGTTTACGTCGTTGCAAATCTTCATTCTACTTGTCCTCAGAGATCCATGGAGTCAAGGGAAGAGTTGTGTCTCCACTCTTTAGTCCTCATTCCTCAGAGTTACCGGAAATGAGGGTCTTAGTGTGGTGTTATGAAGAGGGAATGACCTTCACTGCATCAGGACAAGCACTGACTCACCTGTTGGTAGACAGAGGTACCGTCACACTGAAACATCAAAGTTTTGTTGTTGATAAACTTTAATATCAAGTAGAAATAATAGTATATATTATTGTTTCTCAGTAATAAGCTGCATGTACACCGCAGGTAAACAGAAAGATGAGACGAGTTTTTTATTTTTGGACAAATTCGACTCCTCAAACTGTCTACAAAATGCCTGTTTACAAACTCTGCATTTGTTTTGTCAGATTTCAATCATTTTAATTAGGGATGTCCGATGCTAGCTTTCGCAGATATCAGATACTGCCCAAACACTTAAATTCCAATACTGATATTTACCATTACTCATACATGCAGGTGATTTACCCTGAATTATTGTGATGCCCAACTAAAGGCTTTCTACAAATTACTGTGTACAACATAAAACACTTTCAATACAGGTTTTACAAAAATACCATATTTTGCCTGTTTGATGACATTTATCACGTGCCGATCAGTGTCAGGACCCCATGAGGGTGTCCAGCGTATTTGCAGGGAGACCACAGCTTTGCAACATTGGATTTTAAATATCAGTGGAAAAACAGATACCGATTTGCTCCAATATTTATAATTTTGACGATAACAGTCCGATATTATTGGCCATTCCTAATTTTAAATACATTTCAAGTTCATTTCATGTTCAAGTCTGGTTGAATTGTTTTCTCTGACCACACGCTCAGTCTTTCAGTGAAATTAACCTATCGTCTAGGTGTTTGTCTTCTTCTCCTTTTGGCTTGTCCTTTTTTCAGGCGTTGCCATAGTGAGTCAATATTTTCCTTCTCACCCTGTCCTCTGTGTCCTCAACGCTAACTCCAACCACCTCCATGTCCTCTCTCACTACATCCATAAACCTCCTCTTTGGCCTTCCTCTTCATCTTCTACCTGGTAGCTCCATCTCTGGCATTCCTTTAGGTGTTTTGTCTAGTCTTGAAATCTGATTTATTTGTAAAATATGACATTCTTCATGACTGAGGGACCAAATGTTTTCTTTGTGTCACTCAAATGTCGCTTGTCTTTGGTACAGGGAAAGCACCGCCCATCCCTCTGTCCCAGCTACCTCCATACTGTAGCTACACAATGAGGAGGTCAGCGAATAACCTGGAGATCATGGTGCCTTATCATTATGCTTGTTTCATCAAACTTGAGGTAGGACAGATCCTTCACTGTAACCTGACAACAAATTCTTACTTTTGCATCATGTTTGATTCTTCTCGTCAGGATGACAACTATGTTCTGCCGCTGCTGTGGTGGGGCAACCCTGTGAGTCTGTCCTGTCCTGTGCAGCTACCAACCACAGCTCCGCCTCCCTCCCACTTTCTCCCTTCCGTATTCTGTTCCAACTATGGCATGGCAGTTCAAATCCACGGGCAGGAACAGGATATAACCAATCTGGGAGTCACAGGTAACTTTGTTCTCAGCGGGAATGTAGCAATGACTTCCTGGAAGGAAGAATAACAGCATGAGCACATTTGGAACAAACTGGATATTTGTTTATTTGCTCTTGTCTCATTTGTGCCTGGATCCTCATATAAACCTCACTGCTGCTCCTGCTCTTAGCTCCATTATTCCACACTTATTTACCAACATCTCGTGGTTGAGAAACCCCTGTTTTACCTGCAGTTACTGCTTTTTTTATTTATTTTTTTTTACAAAACAAATTGACTTACATCCAAGGCTGTTGACAATGTTCTTTCTGTTTGCGAGTTTATTTATTTAATTTTTCACCTGGTTCTTTTCAAAAATCAAATGTATAATTGATGATCATTAGAGATGGAGTAGCATATTTATTTACAAATCGCTTTCCAAACAACTGGTATCAATATACGCTGTAATGTATACAAAACAAAACAAAGGGAAACACATTTGCACCAAGGGCAGTAAGAACACAAACACAGCGAAACAAGTAAACACAAAAGTGAACGGGCTAAATAAAAACCAAAGCCAGTTGTCACCTCCTGCACGTATTCATTTCTTTTCGGCTGTGTTTTTGTTTTTCCTGCCTCTGCTGTTATTTGGCAGTGCTTCCCTGTTTGTCTTCTTTTATATTTTTAGGTATTGTACAACACTTTGGTCAGTCTGGAATGGCGTGGTTGCAAACACTACACAGGTAAAATAGAATCAGACACAAAAAGATTAGATTGTAACAGAGCTCATCAAGCTGGGGCAGTCAGCTTGATTCTCCTTCTCCTTTCAGCTTGTCCCTTTTCCAGGGGTTGCCACAGTGAGTCAACAATTTCCATCTCTCCCTGCTCTTTGTATCTTCTACTCTGACTCCAACCACCTCCATGTCCTCCCTCACTACATCCATCAATCTCCTCTTTGACTCCTACCTGGTAGCTCCATCTCTAGGATCATTCTTCTACCAATGTGTCCACTGTCCCTCCTCTGAACATGTCCAAACCATCTTAATCTAGTTTGTCTGTGCTGTCCCTCTGATGACCTTATTCCTGATCCTGTCCATCCTTGTCTCTCCTAAGAAGAATCTCAGCATCTTTAACTGGCATCAACCTGGGACAGTGCTCGTAATAAGTGTTCTTAAGTAGTTTTTTTTTTCAACCTTCCGTTTCACTGTTCTCATTGTATACATTTTTATGGTATGATCATGTGAATATATACAATTGAATTTGAACCATTTAGCAATTTAGCACTGATTTCTTTTATCATTGCTTCTAAATTCACTTTGGTTTTATTACAAGATATTAGTGGTAATAGACCCCCTCATATGAGCTACTCGTCTCATCTATTTTGCATCTATCTCATGTTAAGCAGCTGTTTCCTCCTTGTGAGAATATAATCCTCATGAAAATCGGTTAAATATTTTTCCGAACTGTTGTGCTAACTAAAATCCTCTTCTTCAGTGAATGGAGACTGGAGTCCGTTTGTATCTGAACACTGTGCCTATCTCGTACAGCTGAGACCGAACCAGTCCACTTTCTTCATCCCCTTGAAAGGTTCCTGTATCATTAATTCAGTGAGTTTCTCTGTTTGATCAAGTCTCTGTGCCAGGCTCCTCATTCAGGTGCCTGATTTTTTTTTTTTGTCTGTTTTCTTTTTTTACAGGATGGACCACATCTTCAACTGGTTTTGGATGAGCAGGAATATTTTCTCTCCTGTCCACTCAAACCTCACTTCCCTGACCTCCCAGGTTCTACAAGCCCTGCACCAACCACCTACCCTCCAACCCAACCTCAACCTCCAAAACCTCCTTCTAGTCCTCACACTCCTCAATCGACTAAGGAAGAGGTTCTTCAGCTTCCATATAAGCCTTATGACCCATATCCAGGGCTTCCTCAGGCCTACCCCCCTGGCCCACAACATGTTAGACCTACTGGTGCTCCTTCAGGCCTTGCTCCTGGATCACAACAGCTTCAGCAGCAGCAGGACTTTCTCTACGAGTCGTCTTATCCTCCAGGGAAGCAGCAAATGTTTGTGTCTTTTCCTGCTCCTGACTCTATAGTCACATTAGATCCAAAACTTGGTCCAGGACAGGACACAGGTTCCCAAGAATATTTCCAGTTCCTTACATTTTATCAGCCTCTCAACCCAGATTTTCCTTATGTGACAGAACCTGAACCTGAGCTTCATCCACCTCCTCCTCACTTCTACCATCCATTCTACTATAGTTTTTATCCTACATACTACCATCCACCTCACCCTCCTGAGCTACAATACCTTCAAGAACCACCAACAACCACGGTCCAGCCCTTTACCACCCTCCTTACCACTGCAGCTACACCTTCTACCACACCAACATGTTCAACAGCATCCAGTGAAGCTCCTCCCAAGACACAGATGCATCTTTACCAGTGTCAGAATGAGAGGATGGTGGTCTTTCTACCCCATGCCCAGCTGGACTCCATCCAGGTTAGAGGTGAGTGAGAGCAGGTGGGTTTTTGTTTTTTCTTGTCAATAGTTGTACAGTTAGAAAAAAAAAATTGACCACCCTGCGTCTTCAATTTGATGTTAATTTATATACCTGGTACCACTTAAGGTATATTTGCTTGGACATATATAATGGCAACCACAAAAAATACAATTCATTAAGCAGAATAGTAAGCCAGTGAGGACCAAAACTGTTTTTTTGCAGTATTAATGATATATTGTTAGTACAATATTCGATGTTTGTTTAAAATTCATTGCTGTGACACAAAGATTTCAAGAAATTACATATGTAGGAGACTCTTATTTACTATTAGAGAGAAATATTTTACATTTTATCTTAAAATGGCCACATTTTTAGACAAACACTGGAAATTTCTGCCTCTCTTTTTGACGTTTACACGTGACAAATACAGCTGCACATTGTCTGGTGAGACACGTTCACAACAGCTGGAGCATTTCCAGGGGATCAGAGCCAGGGGGTGGGGTTTGGCTTCAACATGTAATTTGGTCTGTAAATTATCCAGAGATTCTCCTGCTGCATTCTCACATGAACTCACCCAGACTTTTTTTTCCAGAGAATATAGCAGAGAATTTGGCTGGAGAAGGTGCAGAGCAATTTCTGCTGACAGTTGTGATCACACATGCGGCTCTTTCCAAAAAAAAAAAAATCACTAAAGACAATCTAGAGTTCACAGCATATCTGAGTGGAGCTCATTAGTGGCTCACTGTTTTACTTAAAACCGGAAAACTAATTCCAACTGTGTCTTGCATCAGATGAAATGAAGACATGGCAGTTTCTCTCCAGCATCTCTATAGTGTGTGGCTACATGCTGATGCCACAGACCTCTGGGGTTTTTCTTTACGCTCCCCTGCCTGCCTGCCACAGTCAGTACCAGGTAAAATATTTTCCAAACCTTGGTCACAGACAAAATACAAATACTGTCTACAGTAGTTGAGGCTAAAATTAAAGCACCTCCATGTTACTTTAATGAAGCCATTTTGGAAAACACTGTATCTGGTCACTTTAGCAGTGTTCTTTGTGTTCGTTTCTGGGGAGAGAGACAATCTTGTTTTTGTTTGTGTATTTCCTGTTTTTTTTACTGTTGAATAACAAATCTACAAATGTTTTGAAAATCCTACAATGCAGATTAATGCAGTGACAACCATAGTGTGAAATTATCCTAGAGTAGTGATGCCTGTGGGTGTATTTTTTTTTTTTTAATGACTGCATTTGTCACTACAACAATTTATGACACCAGTCCTGCTTGTATATGGAACACAGATGAGGCTCCATATTTGGGATTATTCCCATATGGATATTTTACAGCATTTGCACCGCAGGCGTTTGTAATTACGTGTGTTTACTGATTCATCTGATAAGAAGTAAACTTTAATTTTTATTTTAACTCTGTATTTACTTTCAGGAGCTGGAATATGTTCATGTTGTTGTCTGTTTGATCTCTATCCATAGGCTCCAACAACCATTTCTTTACCTCTGAGGTTTTGGGACCTTTCCATGGCACAGTATCATACTCTGGAGGTGGTCTGTCCCTATGATGGTGGCCCAGAAACTCCAGCACCAGATTTACTAACACCCCGTACAACAGCCAGCACCACTGACTCTGCTGACCCTGGGCTTCAAATCATCTGCTCCTCCCATCAGATGTCTGTTAAGATCCCATCTGGGCCAATCTCTGGAATTCTTCTTAAAGGTCTGTCCGTGAGTCTGTGCATGTGCAAGACTGTGTTGTTTATCTGTACCAGGAGCACATGAATCCTGTCACCTATGTATGCAATAAATTTAACTTTGTTTTGACAAACTACTTTCAGTAGCTTTGAAAGGGTAAGCGGGTATTTTCAGTGCAAGAACTTTACTGCAATGATAGAGAAGGAAGACAAGCAAATTCAAAGTACCCTTTGGGTTCCACAGCAGTGGCGAACAAAAGAAAATTGTGTCAGAAGCCGAGAAAAATATTTTTATTCAGTCCTCGATGATCTGTTGCCCTTCGGAAAAAGAAATCAATTACAGTGTTTCTTAGGAGCTCACATTATTGCACTCTGCCAACACTTACAGAATGAGAAACAAATTCTGCTTCAAAACCAGACAAGGATTCAAAGGAAGAAAGATAAACACTAAAAATTAGAAAAATGCCTTGTTAGATTAATTGGTCATTGTTCATAAAGTAGAGAAACGTACAACAGAAATTGTTTAGATCTATGACTTTATATCCTGCAGAACAGGCTTTTTACCAGTGTATTTAGTGGATTTTACATGCAGTAGTGTTTTCATGTTCTGCCAAAAATACTTTCAAAGTCTAATTTTAGCAGCAGTTTTGTCTCAAAATATGTAAAATGTATTTTTTTTTTCTCACTGTTCATTTCCAGACCTCAAAGGAAACCATATTAAGCTCCAGAATGCTCCAAAACATTGCGGCTACACTGCAGGCCAAGGCACAGATGGCCAAATCCTTCTAAGTTTAGAACTCCAGTCTGGCTGTCACATGGCTGTGCAGGTATTGACTTTGTTTTCACATAGGGCACATGGCCTTTTGTATATTTGACCATTTGCTCTCACTCTAACTCTCTGTCTCCACTGTTGTGTAAACATTTTTCTCCAAAAAGGGTAAAATGTACATAATCTCTATTGTCTATGAGACAAAACATGGGACAAAGGAGACTCGGTTGTCTTGTCCTGTTATCCATTCTCCCAAAAAAGGTAGAAGGATTTTATTTTTACATTTCCTTTAGACCATTCAGTAAAATCCTGTCCACCCAGAGACATTGTACAGCTGACATTTGTCCTGCTGTCCTACAGTTTGCAACATCCCTGGCAAACAGCGTCTCCCCTGTGGACCTGCATTTGTGTCCCGAGCACAGTGCCTCTCCCTGGGCTGCTGCTCCAGTAAGCATACCCCCGCCTGCTACTACCCCATGGATGGTAAGTTTTCAGCTGTGTGCAAGCATTTCCTGACCTACAGAGAAGTGAAGTGGAGTTGATTTGTGCTAACAGAATAGTTAAGAATGAGAGCTGCTGGATATGTGAAGAGGATTATTCCAGCGCAGTGTGATGCAGGCTGGAGTGTGAAAGGATAAAAGATACCTCAGGTCCTATTATCAGTTGCCTAGTGAGGTTTCTGACCTTTTGTTTATCACGTTTCCACTTATATGTACGTGTGTGTATGTGTGTCTCCTCCAGAGTGCACTATTGACCATCACTTTGTCTTCACTGTGCCTGCCTCAATCACTGAGCCTCCTCTTTCTCCCGCTCTGCTGGTGGCTGCCAGCAACTCCTCCTGCAAACCCCAGAGAGTGACTCCTGACTACGCCCTGTTCAAAATCCCAATGGATGGCTGCGGGGCCCGAAGAGTGGTGAGCTGTAATCAATGAACACCTTTCTCCCTAGTATTGATCGGTTGACATCTGCCCCGGTGAAAAGAATGATACCGGGTTGTCCAGTGATATTAAAGGATGGAATCCTATTGTGCGTTTTGTCTCAGTGTCATCTGATTCAATTCGTCTTTAAACGTTGTCCTGTTAAGTTGTCTGGGCAGAGCTGTCCCCAATGGCTATTGGTAAAACGAGCGATACACGCTGGATAGTCTGTGTTCTCTATTACAGGGGCAACACTGAAGTTTTTCTAATCTGTTTAAGGTAATAAATTGTTCCTGAACTAAAGCCATTTTGGTTATTATTCTGAACATTAGCCATTCACTGAAGACCTTTTCTTTTTTTTTTCTTTAGATTGAACTTTTGTCTTTTTTGGCAAAAATAAAGGTGGTTTTATTCTAATGCTGCAAACTTGTCAGATTACTTGGCCTGAACGGAATCTTAATATTATGGGTATTTTTCCAATCATCAAACTAATACCTCCATAACTTCTGTGGCCAAGCTGATACAAGGGAGAATTTCAGGTTTTGGTGTCCTGGCATCAACAAGGTGTATTAGCCCAGAGAACCGTTCCTCATTGGTTATTTCGCTAATTAGAACAACTGTCTGTAAACCCCAGGTACCTAGGTAGGTCTGTAACCTGTCCATCTGGTGCCATCTGCTACCAGACATCAACAGACAGTATGGTCAGTGAAATTGCCCTTCTTACCATTCATCATACAATGTAAAAGCTTCAACAAACAGCTCTATGGTTAGTGAATGGTTAGTTAAATTTTGCTGACCACAGTATGTCTGTTACAGACTTGTTAAATCAACACTTTTTTATATTTTTATATACTGGCACATCTTTACTTTTGTGCTTTTGACGCTGTTCTTCTGACAGGTAGTGGGGAAACTTGTGATCTACATGGTGGAGGTCGTCAGCAACCTTCAAGGCATCAACCTCAACTATGGCACCATTACAAGAGATTCTCCTGTCAGGTCAGTGAATGCTGCTTCCAACAGTTGTTGAGCTAATGGGTGTGGAAAGTAGGTGATAGTCGTGAATAGGGCTGGGTTAAAAAAAACGATTAATCGATTTTTTTTTTTTTGTTGTTAATAGGACGATATCGATTCATAAATCCAAAAATCGATCTTTTTTTTTCTTCTTTTCCCAATGACTTACCGTGAACTCATGCACCACAGGTGATTACGTATTTACGTGGTTAAGTGCGAGTTAACACACCCACACGTAGAACAAATGTAAAAACAACATGGCACTATAATCTAAAATCTAAAACTAGAGTCTGCCTTGTAATTTTGGGTCAAGTCATGTTAAATAAAAAAAATGCATGATGGATTAATATGACTGCCTTGAGTAAATTTGTGATGGAAATAAATGTAAAAAAATACATTTTTATTAGCAAATGAATTAAGTTTCAATTTTAGCTTTGATTCTTCTGAGAATAACGTTGGTACCGAACTATAATTGATATGACAAAAACCGAATCAAAAACCGGAGCGAATCGTGAATTGAATCGAATCGAACCCTTGTGAATCGAATTGAATCGATTTAGAAAATTTGAATCAATACCCAGCTGTAGTCGTGAAGTCATGGGTCGAATTCAACTACAGTTTTACAGACAGTGATTCTGGCCTATTTGCACTACATGTTTGCCGTTAGCTGCTTCTCACTTGCTTATCTCCCAACAGCAATGTATGAAATGTTGTTTTTTTTTTCTGAATCTTCACTAAATACTAATGTGTAAATACTAACTATAATCACAATCCTCAGGTATTTGGTAGAGTGCAGATATCAACCAGACTCTGTCGTGCCTGTGAGCTACCTTGTTAAAACCCCAAGCTTAAGTGCTGGAGTTCAGCCCAAGGAAATGTTTGGGGTCCAACTCAGGATTGCAAAAGGTGCTGTATAGTTTAACTGAATAATACCTGTAATCATACTAGGAATGTCCCATAATTATTCTTATTTTTGCCGAAAAATATTATTAGACATTTACAAATTACACAAGGGAAATATGCATTGGTAAGATATTAAAACACTTGGACTCCACTTAACATTTTTGCTTTGCTATTTTCACTTAATCCACTCCCTATCTGCTTTTTTTTTGTTTTGCTTTGTTTTTTTGTTTTGTTTTTTTTTAGATGCTCACTATAGCAGTTACTACCCTCAGTATCACCAGCCCCTGCAGATGCTTCTGGGGAAACCTCTCTACCTGGAGTTGCGGATTCTTAACCCCCCTGATCCCAGTTTGGTGCTGCTGGTGCACTTCTGTGTCGCCTATCCCAGGTCCGGGAAGTCTGTCTGGATATTGCTTTATAATGGGTAGGTTAGGTCAACAAAACATATTGTTCGGTTAGTGAACAGTTTTGCTAAGAAGTTCATTACTACCCTGTTTAGTAATCTATGTCTCTAGATGTCCCAACTCTTTAGATCCACCCCCACATCAGGTGGTCCTATCACCTGCTCCTAGTCGTCAGACACGTCGCTTTACCATTAGCACGTTCCAGTTCCTTGACGGTGAGCACCAGGATATAAATGAGGAGGTAGGAAGGATCTGCACTGCACTAACATGTACAAAACACATTTCCCTGGCAATCTGTATGGATGAGGAAATGTTGTGATAGACGTGTTCGCTATGGTCTGTCAGTACTGTCATGCTACTCCATGTTGTTCACCATGTTGGTTTTTTCCTCCATATCTATGTTGGGTTTAGTTTAATTCAGAATGATTAAAAAAGGTGCAATCTCCAAAATAGTCACATGACAAAAATCATTGGCTTAAAATCACACCGTCGATGCCCAGCTTTAAAGAAAATGCTCTCTCTTTTTATAATTTGATGAAAAATGAAGCACTGCAGCTTTGATGATATGTACAGTAAATTGCTGTTTTTCTTTCCAGGAATTTCTCAGGGCCTTTTTTATACTATTAACAATGAAGTAAAATTTTTTTTTTTTCTCCATTATATTTAAAAATCTTGTACAGAAACAATTTGGCAAATTCTGTCCAAATTTCAATAGCTTTCACAACACATGCCCCACCTCTGGTGACTGTACATTTTCTCTAATGCTGCTCCTGTGTCTCTCAGATCTATTTCATGTGCTCAACTGAAGTGTGTTCACCAAGCGACGGGCCTTGTGTTGAAGGATGCTTTGGCCAGTGAGGGTGAGGAGAATCGGCCGTCCGTTCCTGTCCTCGGATCATTCACCACGCCCTGGTCTGATCTTGAGGATGTCATGGAAAACACCCATGGAAAAAAATGTCTTTTATTGCACCAAAGCAGCCATAGAGTCAGTCAGCAGTGGCTGCATTTCCATATGACAGCAGGACAATGATTTAGTAATGAGGAGCGGCTTGAATTATTTATTCAGACTCATCCATTTCCTGTTTTTCAGTTGCAACATGGAAAATGCTTGGAGTCTGAAACAAAGATGTTCCAAGTGGCGATGTTGTGTGGAGTTCATGATAAAATACTTACTTCACGTCTGTTCTCCAACTCTTTATAACTCCACCAATAAAAGCCATTTAAGTACACTTAGGGTGTGTGTGTGAGTGTGTGTGACTGTGTTTTCATAAGCCTGCAGCCATTTGGTTTATATTGCAGGAAGTGGCACTCCATCAAAACCAGGGAGGGTATCATTGTTTACTTGAACACTGGTCTCTGCTGCTGACTCAGATCTACTTGTTGTTGATGTGAGAAATGGATTACAGAAAATGGAGTTGACAGTGGAGCACAACTACTGGAGCGTTTAATGTAAGGCTGCTCCTAACGGTTACACTCATTATTTATTCATGTTGTTTTATTTTGATTTCTGCCTTTTAGTCCCTAAGCTGGTGGAAAATGACAGTCTGTCTCAAACGAACCATTTATGTTCTTAAATTGGCATGTTTTTGCACAGACATTTAATAATTTGTCAAGGAAATCATAGGAAATGAATCCCTAAATACTTCCAACTGGTCCAAAATGGCATGTAGATCACTAATTCTTTTTTTAATTATAACATTTTATTGGCCTTGGCAAAGGCCTGCGACCCAGTTGGGGATAACTGATGTACATGAAAGTCCACTTAGCTTTATAGATTTGGAGTTGATGACAGTTTTAAAATAGATCCAGTCAAGACTCTGTCTCCTTATTACATTTAAATCATTAATGATAGGGCTTTTATTACTCTTTAGCCAACTTTTTGATTGGCTAGGATTAAACCGGACCAACTCTGCACTGGTGCAGGTATGTTTTTTATTCTTGTAAATGTCTTCTCTCTGGACCCAAACGCTAGCCCAGCTGAGGCACAAATAATAATTGACTTTCACTTCACAATGTGTACAACGCTATGTTGAAATTTAGAGCGAAACAGAACAATATTCATTTTAAAAATACATTTGGGAAATATTTAAGCACCAGTAAACAGAAGTAATGTATTTAAAAAACACACGTTTGAATAGTCCGATTTAGCATACTGAATAAAAAGGTTTAGGGAAAAATGCAAAGGAAATAAATCCAATAACCTGAAGGCGATTTGTTTCTGAACAGTCCTGTCTATTGTATTATGTTGAAATTATATTTTATTGCTCTTTGAGGAGCTAAAAGCTCACTGTATTGTGAACACACAGAATTAAGGCTTGTTTTTTTCGACTATGTAAACAAGTCAAAGTTTACATTGTTAATGAAATGTTAAATTGACATTGCAATACTGCCTGTTTACATATAATTACAGTGACATTGTGACAACAGTGATGGAGCGGAGGTGTTCGCTGTTTACCTGGTGTGAAATGATGTTAATTGTTTGGATGTGATTTGAATTAAAGAGAAAGTTGTTCCAGTCGGTCGATCAAGGTAACTGAGGATTGGAAACTCGGGCTGGAAACAGTCTTACTGTGAAATAATGGGCCTGAGTGAAACTCACACACTCAGTGACAAATAGCAGGTTGGTGCTGGTGTGGATTGTTGTGGTTTTGTGATGGAAGACCTGTGAGTTTCTTAAGTGTTTCTTGTCACTATGCCAGGTAATGCAGTGAGCGCTGAATAAGATCCTGCTGCAGGCCTGGAATAGTTCACCGCATGTTTTATATAATGACAAATGACAGTGTACAAATTACACTGTGGAGATGGGTAATTGAATCATTAACTATAGGACGCACTGTTGGCATATTTTCTTACATGAAAGAAAAAAAAAATCCTATTGTAAATCTATTGATTTTCTTAACTGCCCTCAGGCATGGGAGCACATCAGTGAAAATGATCACTGTTTCATTATGGTTAGTCTGCGCGGTGATGGTGAACGGGGATTTAATCTTAATCTTACATATCAATGCGAGGATTTGGGATTAATCTTTAATTATGCGGTGATGTGCGGCATGTGCTTCTCCTTGTAGCGTTTGACCACTGGGTGTCATCGCAGCAATAAAAATGCCACGGGAACGATAGGTCCTCCATGCTGCATGACTCACAGCTGGGCCGGGGAGTTGTGTAATAAGGACGGAATGAGATCCAACATCAGTGAGCAGAGCTGTTACACTCTGGCAGCGGCGCAGCCACCGGCGTCCAAGGAACATGTGACGTTTTCATACATTTCCAGGGCTAATTTGATATCGGAAGAAATAAACAGAAATTCCACAACCAGGGGACAGGGGGAGAGACACAGGTCTGTGACATTTTTAGTACAAAGGGCTGAAGAGAAAGGTTTACAGGACCGTGGTGAGACCAGCCGTGATGGATGGATTAGAGACACTAGGAATAGGGAGAAGACAGGAGAAGAGGTGGCGGAGTTAAAGATGCTGAGATTCTCTTTAAGGGAGACGAGGATGGACAGGATCAGGAATGAGGTCATAAAAGGGACATCACAGCCAAGAAGGTTTGGAGAAAACTATAGAGAAGCCAGGTTGTGATGGTTTGGACGGTGGTGTTACTGGCAGAAAAATGATCCTAGAGATGGAGCTTCCAGGTAGGAGACAAAGACGAGATTGATGGATGAAGTGAGGGAGGGCATACATGAGATACAGAGGACAGGGGGAGATGGACATTGCTGACTCGCTGTGGCAACTCCAAAAAAAGGGACAAGCCAAAAGGAGAAAAAGTACAAAGGGCTAATGAAGGAACAAGGACAGAGCACCCTCGTCCTCCAGGACCCAACACCAACGTAGAGTTGGATAAAAATGTGTTTGCACAGAAAAAGCTGGGTCTGGTGCAACTTATTAATAAAATGCATGATTGTGCAGTAAGTGATAAATACGACACACTATTATGTTTGCAACAATGTCATTGTCATTTCTCTATTTACCAATGTCCATATCAACATCTTAAAGAACTTTGGAAAAAAAGTGTTGTCTCAATTACATTTTTAATTATTTACTTTTAATGTAATATCATTTATTCATTCATCTTATTCTCTTATTTGTTTCTGGGTCGCAGGGGCAGCAGTCTCCACCACTGCCACCCAAATCACACTGCACCATACTGTGAGCCTTCCTGTGGGTGGTGAGTCCGCTGAAAGTTACAGTATGTATGTGGGTCAAAGTGCCTCAGTGGCAACTCGGCAGCTGGAGGATTGGAACCTGAGTCTTGCAAAGCCAAGCTGGATCAAGAATGTGGGTAAGTCACTTTTATTTTAATGGTGACCAATCTGAGTTTGTTGATTTATAAAAAAAAACCCATTAAATAGTTATGCTTTTGTACTTTTTTGGTGAAACATGTAATAAATTTAATTAGTTTTCATGGTAAGGTGTTATTCTTCTGCGTTCTTGTTATAGCTGCTTTAAAATAGCAGCATTCCATTAAATCTGATATTGTTTTCAAGTGGTTGGGATAAAGCAATTTAGCCATATATTTAGATACATATTTATGTGTATATATTTAGACTTATAAACAATTCTTTCATTAATTTATCTTCATCCATCCAGTCCTATGCTCAGAGCACTTCAGTCTGCCACTGTGGATTCGCCCTGAGGCCCCAATACTGTATTGCTTCCTTATCCACTAGGCCACCGCTGTCGTCTTTCGTTCTCAGTAAAAAAAAACGTAGTCTTGACTACGTTAAGGCACATTTAAAATAAGGCTTTATAAGAACCTAACACTTAACACCGCACTAGAAATAAGCTATGAACAAGGCACTCCAACCCGTTAGAGCATCTCTGAGATCCTAACAAATTTTCCTAATTTAGAACACTACTCTCAGCCTCTCAAGCAGCAGCATCTATGAATGTAATCATGTCTATAGCTAGTCTTTATCTCAGAGCTGGAATTAGAGCTGCGATTTTTGTTTGTTATTATAATTTGGAAGATTTCTTATCATTATTGTGAAAGAGAGATGAAAAGAAGAGTACAGGCAGGATGGAGCAGCTGGAGAAAGAAGTCAGGAGTGATCTGTGATAGAGGAGAGTCAGGTCTACGGAACGGTTGTGGGGCAGTGGTGGCTTAGTGGTTAAGGATCCAGACTTGGGTCTGGAGGGTTCCAGGTTTATATCCACCAACTGTTAGGTTACCACTAAGGTCCAATGAGAATGGGACCATCACCACTAACTGCTTGTGGTACTTGTGGTAAAAACAGAGGTAAATTTTCGATGTGTGGTGTGAATATCAAAATGATATGGAGTTTCAAAAAAGGGTTAGTCTTAGACTAACTTAGACCACTAGTTCTTAGACTACTTACCAGGGACTTTTTTATTCTATGAATTACATTTAGCTGACACTTTTCTCCAAAGTGACTACAATCTAAGGAACAATCAGGTCAAAGTAGGTCATAATAAATGAAAGTATAGTAAGAAGACTTATTTTTATTATATATGCATCATAGGCGCAGCATGGGCCCGCCCACTTGTCAGTAAGGCCCACCCCATCCAATGAGAGGGCTGATCAAACTTGGCTATAATACTTTGGGGTTGGCCCACCCTCATTTGTTTGGGGCCCACCCATTTTATGGGTTCTGGCTACGCCCTTGATATGCATATAAATACAGGCTTTTATCACTGTAATTATTTTTCTTAAATTGTACGTGACTTCAGATAACAATGTCTGCCAAATCTAATGAAACGTTAGATACAGTATTAGGTTCAGTAGAATTAACATTACATAACAATACTATTGGCAGGTTTCCACTTCATTCCACTCGCTTAACTGCAAGGCCGCCACTGCTGCTTTGTGTGTTTATATATACAGTATATATATATATATATGTTCATTATTTTATTTCCAAAAATGTGTTTGAATTAAATTTTAATTTCTAAATATATACATTTTTTTTTTTCAAATATTCTAAGTAGGCGGTGGTGGATTGGCAGTTAAGAATGCCATCTTGGGTCATAGGAGTTTAGGTTTCAATCCACCAGCTCCCAGGTAACCATGTTCTCAGCATGGAACTGTCCCAACCCAGATAACTTCCAGTGGGTGCAGTGTGATTTGGGTGGCAGTCGTGGAGACTGCTGCCCCTGTGACCTGGTCACAGATAAGAAGATGAAAATAATTGTATTATATTTTTAGTATTATATCCTTAACATCACACACTGCATTGGTTAGCACGCCAGTCCCCAAAACAGGGAGACCAGAAAGTCCTGGGTTGCATTCCCAGAGGAACCATAAGACTGGCCCTAGTCAGGGGCAGCCTGTTAAAAGCAGGTGTAAATAATATCAACACAATAATTTCTCAACATTGGGATCATTAAAGTATCACTTTGTGTAGTGTGTATAGTGTAAATAGAACCTGTACCTTTATATAAAAAAATTCCAACATAAGCTGTCATAAGGTAGTTTTTTTTTCTTGGAGCTTCTATTTGTAGACCAGGTTGCTTGTTTTTTTCAGGAGATCTGGCAACAACAGCCCCTGGATGGTTGTAAAAGGAAAGAAGGAAGTGAGAAAATGAAGGAGAGGGCAACATCACTGCAGATGGACAAACATTCCTTGGCATCTGAGATTAATGTTGGATTTAATTTGGTTTACATAAAGGAGCTTCTGGGGTGAGGTTTCCCTTTAAAACAACCCCAGAAATGGTGGTGAAAACATCTCTCACGCACCCGCACGGAGGCTGTGAAATGTATGGAAGCACTGCGGCAGACTGCGTGTAGCAGCAGCAGCAGGCTGCATGGCTGAGTGGCTCAGCGTTCAAAGGGAGAGCGGAAGATAGGAGGGGAAGCAGGAGGAGGGGGTGGCGGTGGAGGAGGAGGAGGAGGAAGAATGACTCCTGCAAGAGAGTAGGAGGAGGAGGGGGGGAGAGGACAATTTCCTTTCTGTAACACGCTGCAAGAACACGTAGGGAAGCCGAGCGAGCAAGGAAAATAATAGGCGAGAAAAAGAAGAAGTGAGGAGGAAACACTGCAGCTCCCGTGTCCGCCTGTCCTCCAGTTGTCCAGGCGTTTTTTTAAGCGGTCGGGAGACAAAACCGAAAGCGTGTTTTCTTGTGACGGAGGCTCGTGGACGAACATGGGGAAAGAGAGAGCTCCTGACGAGGACTGACTTCCAGTGGAGCTCTGCTATGTGCTACAGTGTGGGGTTAATAAGGCAGAGAGGAGAGAAGACAGGGAAGACATATTGAGGCTTTTCGTCCGTCTTCAGGCTGCAGTGGGATGTTCATGTCCTCCTAAAGACTGACTACGAACACGGCACACAGGCCGAATGGACACTCAGCGGTAGGCTTTGCTCGGGAGTCGATGTGTTTCAGGCGCTGATTATTCCATAGGTTTGTTATGGTCTGAAATGACGAAGGCCTCGTAGGTAGTAAATAAATCCACGGGCTGAAAACAAGGGCTACAGCTGAAGTCAAGCCCTCAAACCCGTGTTAGTTTTGGGGACATGTTGTCGCTGTAACGTTTGTTTCTAAACATTTCAAGTGAATTTACCCAAAGAGGGTTCATTACAAGACTAGCTCAAGCACAACAGGGCCACCTGGGCAGCTGGAAAACACTACCGAACCCCGCAGTGAAAACACTTCAGGTCTGTTTAAGCACAGAGGTGCTCCGGAGTAGAACCAGGGCAAGTCCAAGCCTCACTTTAGCTCGTAAACCAGGGGACAACAAGACGATTTTTAGATGTTAATGTCGACCGACGTTGCGTCAATCATGCTGCCTGTGTCCCGGGGTCTCATGGACCGGGATAGAGAGCTGGACACTATGGCGGGAGTGCATCCCAACGCCGGCGGAGCTCCTGCTGCTGTTCGGGGCATGAAGCGCGGAGACCCGGAGCCTGACGGACAAACGGCGGCAACTCTCGTAGACACCACCGGGGCGGAGTGCAAGCGTCCCCGCATGGATGGCTCAGGAGGACTCGGCGAGGTCGGCCAGGTAAGGTTCTATATAAAGCCAGCATTTTACACAACACGCTTTTACACGCTAGTTTTTAACTTTAATATAAGTTCCCTGCTCTTGTACGAACTACAAGCATAATATAAAAATTGACCCAATCATGAAATTTAAAAATACAGTTCAGGAAACAGACCGGAAGTGGCTGGGAAAGACAATATCCATATAATTATAAGGTCCAGCGTTGCGGACATTGTAGTTTATTTTAGTTCTGAAACCACATCTACAACTATTTATTCATATATGTCGACTAAACATATTCATGTTAAGTCTACGTAACCTAAACATATCTAATCCATGTTTAACAAATAAGTTGACACGATACTGTACACTGGAAAAACCAACAGTGCAAATTTCCAATAATTCACTGAAATATAACATAATCGTCCACTTTGTTGGCGTTTTTTTTTGTCTTGTCTTGATAATTAAACTCAACTTATCGTCAAACAGTGGAATAGCCTGCAGTCAGTCTTGGTGTCCATTGATGTGTGCTGTTCCTGTCACAATATGTCATCTTATAGGCCAAAAAAACCTTAAGGCAGATTAGAGGCTCTTTCATGACTTACATTATGTAGCGTTAGTATAAGTGGTACTCAACCAACTAACTGGTCAAATTGTATGCCTCGAAACATACAAATTTCAGACCTAGATTGTTCGCTGGTTTTGCCAGTTTTCTTCTTCTACTGTCTAGCTGTTAAGGAAGTGGACCAGGATCAGGTGCTCTGAGCGTAGCACCATCCCAACACTCAAAACTTGAACCTTGAACTTGAACCCACACAGGAAAGTGATTTGGGTGACACTCATGGAGATTAACCCAGTAATGGATAAAGAGGACGAAGATCAATTAATAAATTCATGGTCTATTGGTGAGACAGAAATCGTATAAAACCGTAATTTTTGCATCGTCTTGATAATTAGAAATGTATTAAACATGAATATCCTTGGGGAAATTAAAGTGATTGTTATGGTCTGTTGCATAGTTGGGTTGTTTGGCCCAAAACAAAAAAAAAATCTACTAGTGTAAATGTGGTGATTGAACCGTCATTTTATAGGTCAGAGTAAAATTGTCCCATGTGCTCAGAATAAATCGCCGTCTGCAAATTTTGTAATAAAAATGCAACCAGATCGATTTCTAAATCTCTCTTTTCTCCGAACTCTAAAATCCTTCTGTTGCATGAAAAGCCAGGCGCTCTGGGAGCGGGATTCATGTTCTCAATGAAAATAAAATAGTGAAGTGGCACACCTGGCTGACCAAGGCCATATCTAGAACGAGGAGGAATGTCATTTTTCACAGAAGGAATTAAACCTACTTGCTTTGTTCTGTTTATTACCTTGATTATTCACCTTGTCATGAGGCAGAAAGATTGGAAACTAGTTAAGTCAACTTCTCAATTACAAACATGATTATGATTGTATGCAATCTTGTTTGTTTGTTTGTTTGTTGTGCCATGAAGTGCTTGTTTATGTGAATATGACACAGGTCTGAGGAAAATGGGTGAGTTGGATGATGTTCCTATAGTTTCCCTTCTTTTTACTTGACATAAAGAGTTTGTTTTTTTCCTGCTACTGTTTAGTTTGCCTGTCTGTCCGTCCTGGGTGAGGATCCTCTCCACTGTCAATCACCCTGATGTTTCTTCCTTTTTTTTCCAAGTCTGGGTTTTTGGGAGTCGTTCCTCAGTTGGTGTGAGGGTCTTTAAGGGCAGGGGGTATTTCTTTCTGTTATTGCTTATTGGTTCTCATTGCTGTTTTTATGTCTGATTGTTTCTAAAGTGCCTTGAGCTAAAAGTTATTATTATGTGTCACGACAAACAAATAAAAGTTGCGTTGAGTTGATCATGACGTGGCATTAAAGTTATGCTAAAAGGCTAAAATGTTAAAATGCTTTTAGCCTTTCACTTTTCTCGAGTGAAGAAGCGTAACCATTATAAGAAAAGGCCAAATTATATGAATATAATTTAACATAGTTTGGACAAGTGTGCTGGGCCGGATTAAATATTCAAATGGGCCACATCTGACCCCCTGGCCATAGTTTGTCCATACCTGGGTTTGTGAGATGTAAAAAAAATCTAAAAATACAGTGACACCAATTCAGTGGAGTAAATCTGCGTTAGCACTTTGACACCAACATCAGCCCATGATGCCATGTACTGTCTCAATAATAACTGTGGACTTTTGTCCTCAGCCTGATGCTTCGTCTTCCAGACAGTGTGCCGTGTCTCAGAACATTCCAGTAATTCACAATGAAATCTTGTCAGTGGTGTATCGGGCTGTCATACCATAACTGCCAAATGGGCCCTCGGACATTTAACCTTTGCAACAGTATAATTTTCTTGTATGCAGCACATCCCTGGTATTGTTAAATTGCAGGTTGATGATTCAACTGCTTCAAACCTCCTCAAATGGCAGCGTCTGTTATATGAATAATATTATTGAAGTCTGAGTAGAGTTCCAGCTGAGGGTTGGGAATGTAAACAAACTTGACCTTTAATATGCAAAATCATCCTAGTATGTGGCCTAATGGTGTTGACAATGTTTGATTTGGAATGGAAAGTCAGTGAGGTCAGTGTTTGCGTCGAGGATCTCTCAGCTTCGGGGGAGTTGCGGGGGGAACGGGACGCAGGGCTTTTATTAAAGCCTAATTAATGTAATTACTTGAAGTCCCAGACCACTGCTTTTATCAGCAGCACCACAGCGGTTCTTGGAAAATAATCTAAATGGATTTAACCTCCTTTAATCACTTTCTCTCAAACGCCGGTGACATTACGCCGCTCCTTCCCTGATTTAAGAATGTTAAATATTTCCTATTGAAGCATCAGAGGACAGGAGGATGCTCTGAACATCATTACAGTATATCACGGATGGATAAGTACACCTTTTAACACGTAGAAAGCTTTCTCTCTGCCGTGAAAGCAGTTATAATGGATGTGAATTGGCCTGTTTGCTCCCGTTGGAAAAGAAAAACTAAATGAATGCCTTTATATCATCATGCTGTCTGTGCTGACAGGCAGGTTTAGGGACATGATGCACTTAAAACCAGACCTGCGTTGAAAAGCATTTGTTTGTGTTGGAGAGAGAGAGAGGAGCAGATCAATAGCTTCAGCACCTAAAATGTATTGAACATTAGCTGGGTGAACAGCCCGGAAATGAGTGCGGGGAGAGGTAACCCCCCCGTCACCCGCCCCCCTGGCCTATCACTGGCAGTAAAGAGGCTTTGTTTCCAGCTAATGGGATCACATCTCATACTGGAGAGTCATAATAACCACATTGATCTCTGAATTCATTTTTTTTTAAAGTCAAGGGCTGTGCAAGATTTTGGTGGAGATATTTCAAATTCTGCTTTATTGATGGGAATGGAAACTGTAGTCATTCTCCTGGAGTTTCTGTTCATCTATCTTCATCTCTTGTCTGCGTATGGATTGTTATTTTCATCATGAAAGAACGAGACTCGTTTTGTTTTCATATGGAGCCGGTCATCTTTATGCAGACCAATAGGCTAACATTTCTGCCCTAGACTGTGGCAGGTAAACAAAAACACTTTTCAATGTTTAATGACAATATCGGCTCGTTTTGCCAACGCATACTGAGTAATCCTTTCAACTTCACCAATATATTTTATTTTCCTATTTATCAGACCACTCTGTGAAAATCAATGACACTTTGTAATAATGCCACTCTACTCAATTAGATACTTGTATCGTACCGATAAAAACTTAAAAAATAAAAAAAAAAAATTCAAATAATTAAAAAAAAAAATTTTTGATGTAATTTTTTTTCTTTTGTTATGTATTTCTATATACACTCAATATCGACGTATCCTAGCATGGTCCATACTCTAATTATTATATAAAGTGTATGTGTTGTTATGTGATGTTAATATACAATATATGTGCACATACATATAGATATACTGGCTTGGCGTGCATGTATGTATATGGATAACCACTGTATGGCATCCTATATGTGTCTATATATTTGCATGTATATGTATTTTTATATATGCTTATGTGTGTGTATGCATGTGTATGTAAAGCAAGTTGTATATGTATGTCTGTATACTTTATATGTGTATATATGCGGTACATATGTATGTAGGTATACTGTACTTATACTACTTACTTACTAATCCATTTAGTTACTTACTACTAATCCACTTATACTACTTACCTTAAACAATCCATCTATTACTAAATGACTTATCTACTAACATCTACTGTCAGTTCAGGCCTTACGTAATAACTTTATTTTTGTCTATATATATATTATATGTTTTGTATTTTATTGTATTTGTCTGCCGTTCAGTGCTGTACTGCTACTGGAGCCTTCATTTCCTGAAGAACAATCCCCAGGGATTAATAAAGATCTAGCTACTTATCTTTCTTAAGCAGATGGTTAAAAAACGGGACGCACCTTCTACTCATTTATTTCCCATCTTTGATATTTACTACTGCTTACGTCAGAGGACTAGAGCTTGGCTGTTGATCCAGGTCAACTCATTGGGGAAGTGTTGATTCTTCCAAACAGCTGCAGCATAATCACGGGATCTCTCCCTCTTGTCCATTGACCCTGTAGTTTCTCCATTAGTTTGTGGGGTGTGATCTCATCACAGCAGTCAGGGTGGAAATGATGTGTTGAGACACAAATGCAAACGTATCCCAGCACCAAGAATGCACACATGGCTCAATACAGAATCCATTACTGGAGTGAATCCTAAGACAGGATAATGCATGCAAAACGTGCTTGTAGAAGAAAATAGCTGGGTGGATTCCAGAGAAGTTCAGTGTATAATGGTCCTGGCAATTGGTTTTGCCCACACTGCAGAGCAATTTGCTAAAAACAATAAGAAAAGATTCTTTAAAAGAAAAAAAAAACAGAGTTGCAGACCAGTCTCCATCTCCAGCCTCGGTAGGATTTTGGGAAATGTTAAGAGAAGGTTGTCAACTTTAATATCCGTCCCGTGTGCTGTTGAGAGTCTCATGTTTTTGTCATTTCTGTGCACAGGAGTGTGGACTCTCTAACCTAATAAGGCTTTGCCTGTGGTGACAGCACCGAGGACAAATAACGTGACTTGGACATCAGTGTAGTTGGATCTGGCCACAGTACTCTCATCTGGTCCCAGCACCGAAATTGAATGAAAACGTCAGGAAAAGAAAAATGCACTCTTGTTTTGAGTTCGTAAAATGTATTCCTGTTTGGTCCCGGTTTCCCTTTGATTAATGACTGAAGGAGGTCTGTAGACTGTTGGATTTCGTTTCATGAACCTGCAGTTGAACGTAGACAGAGTTTAGAGTCTATTATATTTAACATGATCACAAACAGAAAATGTTATTTTTGGTATAAAGCATTGACAGTATTTTCCGTACAAAAACAAGTCTCTGAGCCAGGACAGCAGCGTGGAACAGGCCTTTGAACCTTCTACCTCCTTATTCAGCAAAAGAGAAAAAAAAATCAATCGTTTTGCTTCTCCGGCTGCAATAAAGAAATCAATGTATTGAAAACGCTTAGAAAGAAAAAAAAAATGCAGTTTATGAAACAGAAGCAGGTCAGGGAGTGGAGCTGAGTCGGCATTCTTTCCGTGCTTCTTGTCATCCTGAGTCTCCGTATATTTTCCCTAATTTACCAGAATCTGATATGCCTGGGCAAAAAGATAAATGACAACAAAAGATACGCAATAAAGGCCCAAAAAATCTTTTAGACCTTTGTTTTGTAGGACAAAAAAAGGCAGAAGTATATCGATAAAATAAAGTATAATTTGGAAATTTTTGCTGTACCTAAGAATGGTTAAAGGTAAGACTTTTGAAAATTAATTTGATGAAGTTACGCACCACTTCAGGCACCACTACATTGTAATAAAAGGGAACTAGAAGTAAATTATACAGTGGCGCCTAATTTTAACTCCTTTGGTTGATTTTTTTTTTTTTTTTGTAGAGACAAAAACAATGAGTTGTATCTGTTTTTTTTTTTTGGCAGACTTGTTTTTATGTTCAATCAGATTTGATCTGAACTCGGTGTCATGGACACTGACATGGATGCCAGTTTGGTCTAATACAAATTGCCAGCAGATGCTGCTGAGTGGTGACCGGCGCTCGAAGCCGGTTCACCTCGAAAACACAACCTCGCAAAAAAAAAAAAAATCCATATCTACGGCAGTCGTCCTGTCCCTGAAAACACACGTGTATGTTTACTGTGGAAAGTTGAAACGATGTGAGGGGAGAACACTCTTCACATCTTTCAGCCGCAGGCTTAGCACATAAGTGCTCTGTGGGCTGAAACAGATTCACATCCTCCTGAGTTTATGGAGTGTCCGGAGCCACCTACTATAGTAGGATTGACTCTTAGAACAGGAAGTCATACTGTTCTTCTCTTCATCCTCAGCAGCTTTTATTTCAGAAAAAAAAACTTGCAGCAACGAACCGTGTTGACAACACATGCCCTTTAAACAGGAAGACTTTTAATATGCATTTGTCGTCAACCTAAAGCAATATGTTGTTCCTTGGAACTTGTCTGGGGATGAACATGACTACGGTGACCCGTTAATGGCACAACATCTGCTGTAGTTGTGCTTCAATAATTCAATTTGGGTTGAAATCCTTGTTTTGTTTAGTAAGTGTGAATGTTAGGGGTCAGAGAGGAAGCATTACAGAAGGAACCTAATTAAGGCCAAAATGGAAAAGAAAACGTGCATTTCCAGCAAGAACTTCCACATTGAAATTGCCTATTTAAAGAATTCCACTCAGATTTCAGTGTTAGTTGCATTAAATGTCATTTAATGCAACTAACATTTCCCCGATTTTTGGGGGAGTTCTGGTGTATCGGTAATGTTAGTGAAAACCATGGAGGCAGCCATGTTGATGGACTGTCAATCGCCTGCTCGAGTGGGAGAACTTCTTCACGTGGGACACAATGGGTCCCAGAATTAGACATGGGGGTCGAGTCAAGAGCAGAAATATGGAGCCTTTGCTGAGATAAGAAAAACTGAGATAAACAATGTGTTAAAGTCATGTTTAATCCCTGAAATGATTGATTACTAATAGCCTTTTTGACATCTTCTGGGGAACTGGAGTCATTGCATGGAAAAGGCAGAAGTTTAATGATTAAAAAAAAAAAATTATTTCATTTGGACAAGGCTGGCGGGTCACATTAAAAAACTCAACAGTCCGCACCCAGTCTCCAGGGCCTTGGTTGCCCATGCTGGTCTAACAGCATCACATGTTGAACCGTGCAACCACATGAAGACAAAAATCTTATTACACCCTAGTTCCGCATAAAATGCCTCACCATAACCAATGGACAGGATTTCTAGCTACATACTTTTTGCCCTAATCTTAATGTAAGTTATCGTACTTTTTGACTAAGCGAGATGAGCTGATAATAGGGTTCACCTTCAGGCCTGCCCTGCATAACCACGGCTGCAGCCATCTTGTGCAGAACATAGCTTGAACTCTTGTATTATTCACATTTCAGAAAGAAAAAAATGAGAAAACCTTTTCCCAACTAACCCCATATAATTTTTGTCACGTTACCAGAAATATGTCAATTTTTTGGCCCACCAAAAAATCAAAATTTAAATCAAAATTTAAATAACTCAATAATAAACTGAAGCTGACGCAACGGAGAATTCTTTCCCAAAATGAAGGAAAGTCAGGGTAGAATTTTATTTTCACCACCATTAACAGCTGAAGACAAACAGAACTAGGTTAGTGTCACTGTCCTCCTTCTCCCGTGGCCCATCAGCAGCAGAAACATGGTAGTGTCATCACAAAAGTGAAGTGTTGATCCGTATTGATAAATGCTGCAAAGCATTATTGTATTTTTTTATTCTTGCTCTTTGGGTCATGTGTTTAAATATCCCCACTCTTCCAGTGAGTCACGTCTACTGTACCGTATCAGCATCATTCCTGCTCCTTCTTTTTTAACACTGCAGCAGTGAAATGCCATTTGGTTTGGTCACATAATATTAGCACTACATTAACTATGAGCAAACCCTGACCAAAAGGTTAGGTGTAAAGTGTAGAAGGAATCAGAAGTCAAAGAGGAAATTAAAATTTAGCTGAGTTTTCAGACACACTTTCCTCCCATGGCTGCTTTATGCAAAAGTGCAAGTAAAAAAAAAACCGTCAGGGTTTCAATAGAGAATCCACAAATTTAGAACTTTATTTTTAAACCCACCTTCTGCTCGGGCGGAATTGGAGGCAGCCCATCAGTCAAAGTTCTTTGGGTGGGATGACAACAGCCCCCATTAATACGAACACGAGTTTCTTCCTCTGTGGCTTGGTTTGCATGGAAAATAAGTAAAATAAGACAGCTGTATTTTAACCTCTGTTACTTTTTCATTTCAACTGACAGCTCTACATACATACATATATATATTTTACATCCTATCTGAACTTCTTAGCTTGTGCTACTCTCAAACGCGACGGTGTCAAAGCCGTTTTGGTTCAGGGGCCGCTTACAAATTATTGCATATCAAGTTGTCTGACCAGTAGGATCATAAGATAGTGAAGTAATAATAAAATATTGTGCAAAAGTACACTAAATATATCTTTATATTTGGACTAAAGAAGGCTGATAATATCTGTCCACCGAGACCAGAAGACAATCTCTCCCATTCAAGACGCTGGTTTTACTAACCGTGCAAAGTTTCTCGAGCCGTTTTATCTTATGTCTAATCGTATTTGTATTAGTAATGAGTATTTCTCGGACATTTACCAGTGTAACGCCATTCGGTGTCGTCTCTCATGTCATCAACGAGAAGAGTCGTTTACATTGTGACGATGCTGAAATGTTTTTTCTCTCATTATAGAGGGCTTTTTACTCTTATACCGCAGCTGTTTCTATCTGTGCTCATTTATATTGACTATTGTTGTGAGGCTGAATGAGCCCGGTTTATAATGTTAATCAATGTTTTTGGAAAGTTATTCTGTCCAACACTAGACATTTCTTGTTTACATCAAATGCTGCACAAAGAATCATAGGACTGTTTCAGACAAAATGGAAAAAAAAGTGTCATTTTTCTATAACTTATATTGAAGTAGTGTGTCTATGTTGTACAGTTATTTATAGAATGCCTTTATTCTGGTATCACAATAATTCAGGGGAAATCACCTGCGTATAACGGTATCAGTTAATATCGGTATCGTAAGTGAAGTGTTTAGGAAATATCACTTAATATCTGATATTAGCAGATGTTTATATCGGACATCCCTACTTTAAACCGTATTGTCTGTTTTGACACCGCTGAGTAATACGTACTGGGCTTTAATGTATTGTTTTGTTTTATATATATAAAGAACACAAAATGCCGAAGGTAAAGAGATGCGATTGCGATGCAATTTCAAACTCAAGGCGAAAATCAAGTAACAGCAACAAGTGGATAATGAAAAGTCAGACGACTGTTAAACTCAGACACTAAAGCTGCAGAATTTGATGGATTTCTAGATTTCTAGGAGTGAACTGAGAAAGTGAGTGTATTGCTTTGTACATTTTCAACAGTCAGATAAATCAAGTCTGACTTATCTGACTATTTTGTGTCACTAAATGCACCTTATCTGTTGTGCCTAATGTATTACAGAAAATCAAAAATAGACAGATCAATGACCGCGCCCTTGTAATATGCAGTTTAGGCCAGTATAGGCCCGCGTGCCATATGTTTGGAAACCCTGCTCTTATGTCTGCACTCCAAAAAAAAATGCAGAACCTTGTGGTTATCTCTGTGTCCTTCTGGCTGCTTCAGTTC
>JAFBJS010000398.1:0-19459 GCA_016785265.1 Paraplagusia blochii
GTTTCGTCATCCTCTTCTCAACTAAAGGGGCAATAAGATTATTTACCACAGATTTTTTTTTTAAATTTTCTAATCTTTATTAGATTTTTCCAGATAAAACCAATGGGATTTTATAAATTATGATCTAATCTAAATCATTAAAATAAAACATTATTCATAACAAATATTTCGAAAATAGTCTGGAAGCAAAGGGATATTTAAAGTATCACAATTCTACCAAACAAAATAAAGATAGATACAAATTTATCAAAAAAAAAATGTTAGAAACCAGGCCTTTACACTAGAATCACTTTGTTTTGAACAGAAACAGTATTTATCCTGGAAACATTATTTTTACTGGTTTTTGGTGTTCTCATAAAGTGACGAACTGAACTGGTCTAAAAAAATGCTCTTCCTGGAAAGGGTAACTATGTTCCTTGTCACTTGTTTAACAAGTTTATTAACAATAGGTATAGGTATATATATATATATATATATATACACACACACAATATATGTACATATACATGGATATGTCTGTGCAAATTCCCTCCTGGTTTCCCTAACTTTTCTCAGAATGCCTTTCCAACTAAACACAAGAATTCTCAAATATATAGAGTGAGTTTCTTTGGGATTTAGAAAAGAAATACTGTAGTCTAAATAGACAGCCTGTTGATAATGCATTCATTTTTCCCCCGTCCGTCATTTCATGGACAAATAAATGATACTTTGTCTGAAACTAACAAATTTGCCATATTGACAAACTACAATATTGACCTCTTATTGTTGTCTTTGAGATGTGACAGTAGTTGGTAGTCAGTCCTCCTCATATAGTCTGATGGTCCACCCACTCTCTCCATTCAGTGAGTGAACGCCACAGAAAGTCAACCTCATCAGGTCATTGTAGACTAACATAGACTAGACTAGGAGACCAGTGACTTTGACTGTAGGCTACACAGGATATTTTGAAGAACAAAATAAATTTTGGTATTACCTGGGTAATATCATTTTTAGAAAAATGTTTCTGTTCCAAAACAACAACAACAACAAAAAATATGATGTTTCTGGCTTTGTATCAGTTCCATGTAAACGCTAAATGAACTTGTTCAAAGCCCTGTTAGAAACATTGAAGATACTGTAATAAATATAAGAAAAAAACACTGAAATATTGCACATTACATTATATTCGGAAGATTTGAAAAAAAGAATAAAATAAATATCCCACAATATGATATTTTTACGTAAATTAAATATCAATTAATATAAATATAATACAATAAATACATAATAAATTAAAGACATATGTGAGAAAGAAAATTACAATACACTTTATTCCTTAATTATCAATATTAAATGTCGAGGAACTATTTATACTCAGAATAAGTTGTTTTTATCGTTATTATATTCTGCTAAATTCAATAGGAGACTCCTAAAACTAAAAACTCTTTAGTTTTTCTTCTGCGAAGTTGTAAGGGCGGGACAAAGCCTGCTATGCGTCTCTCTGGATGGCTGCAAGCTCTGTCAATCACGGGGCACTGACGACTCAACAGCACCGCCCACAGACGCACAGCGGCAGCGCAGCAGCGAAAAGACCATGATATTCGAGGCACTTGCGGCTCGTCTGCAGCGACAGGAGAAAAGAGGAGAGAAAGGAGAGAAGCTCACCTCCTCAGGCAGCGAGTGAGGTCGGGGAAAAGGAGACCCAGAGTGAGGAGGCGACAGAAAGAAGAGGAAGAAGAGGCAGAAAGACGAAGGAGAGCGGCGGTGGCTTAGACCTCCAGCTAGGAGTGTTTAATTGTCTGCGCTTTTATTCTCTCAAAGTGTTCAAATCCGCACACAGATTCGACATGTCATCGTCCGGCAAAGACAACAGCGGTGCCCAACACGCCAATTACGTGGGACCTTACCGTTTGGAGAAGACGCTGGGCAAAGGACAGACAGGTTAGTTTGGTCTCTGCGCCCTCCAGCCCCATTTTAACGGCACTATTTATTTATTTCCGACACTTGAAATGTGGACGGTGGCTCACTGTGTGTTTGTGTGTGTAGATAAATAATAAAACAAAAACAGAACTAAGCGTTTAGTCAAACAAACACCTGCTCAGAGCTGCTGCTGCTGCGGGGGGAGACGTGTGTTCGCGTTGGTCAGCTGAGATAATCACTGCTTTCACTGTGGGATGATGGGAAGAGGATTTAGGTGATGCTGCTTTACATAGGTTTGTAGCTGTGAGTCGGCGTGGGATTGTGTGTGTGTGTGTGTGTGTGTGTGTGTGTGTGTTACCAGGAGCGGAGCAGCGTGGAGACTGTCCAGCAACAGTGGTGGTGACAGTGTGATCTTCATAAAAAAAAATGAACTTTTTTTGTGTCTTGTGCAGCTCGTGTGTTGGTCTGCATGTCCTCCACGATTGGACCACAACAGCGTTAATCCTGATTTGCCTGATACATTGATCTATTCTTAGTCTGCAGTCAGGCAGGCAGAGAAGCAGGCGTTTCTGCAGGAGCCCCCTGATTGCAGCTCGTGGGTTTCCTCCTGGTTGTTTGAGTCGAGGGTCGGTCACAGTGACAGATTACACCCAGAGCTGCTGTGAGCCTCACTGATCTGTAATATTCATGCATCCCAGTGGATGCAGCACCGCTGGGCTTTTCAGAATAAGAAGCACACGCTTCATCTCCTGCACAGGCAGCAGTGACGATGCAGTTAGTGAAAGTTGCACTTGTACCATCGATGGAGGTGTGTGCATGTTCCTGGGACCATGTCGTTTCCAGTGTGTGTTATCTTGAGAAGGTTGCAGTTGTGAAAATGTACTTGAACAAACCGTGCAGTCCTTTTAATGCAGCAGATGATGTTTGAGGTTACTCTCCCACTCCGCAGGATAACTTACGGAAACAGTAATCGAAGCAACACATGACAGCCAACCATCTGGAACTGACTACACATTACATAAGCTGCACTGATCTTCTATGGTCCCCACTATGCTGCTATTTCAGATTAAGATACATGTCATTGTTCAACCTGTTGCTTGCTGCTCTTGTCAAAAAAGAATGGTTCTTCTGATTATGGTGTGAATAGGTAAAATACAGTCATAAACAGTAAAGATTACAAAGATGCTTCTCAAAATCTAAGACATTAAATAATTCTATGCCCTTTTGATTGACCAGACCAGGCCTGTCCAAACTGTTCCACAAAAGGCTGGTGTGGCTGCTGGTTTTTGTTCCAAACAATCAAGAGCCGATAATTTGACCAATCAGCTGTCTGATGACTGAGATCAGTAGATTAAACGTGTCCTCTCAGGTGTACTACTGCTTAGTTAGAACCAAAACCTGAAGCCACTTGGCCCTTTGCAGAACAGTTTGGACATGCAATCCAGAGCTACGTTGGATGAAACGAGAACTTTTGTTTTAGGTTTAAGGTTATTCCGAGTTATTGTAATGGATCACATTGGAGGATAACCAAGTACACAACTTGAGCCTTGATATATTTGCTAAAATATATTAGAGTCTGTCCTACTCTTTGCAAGAGAGCGAGAGAGAGACATAGTATTGGAAAATAAAATCCCATTCAAGTTAAGCTTTTAGCAAAGACCATTCTTGTCTGTCTTTAATGTAAAGTTTAGTAGTGTTGCCTTTAACTATACTTTGGTTGGAAACTTCACCTCACTCATACTCTTCATCTGTATTTATATACATTCACGGAAAAAATATTGGACCACTTTGCTGTTTTATTCAAATTCTCGTCTTTTTAATGACTGGTACCAATAAATGTATATTTATTTCGGCGAAAATGATTATTGCAACAAAAATGTGTCATGTGAGTTTAATTTGAGAGCTGATTTCTAGCCATTCTCTGTAGTTTTCTTGATAGTAACCAAAATCACTTTAGTTCCATCAATATCTATGACAAAAACAGTGTTTTAAGCCATTGCTTTTCTGTTCATTGTATTCTTCAGGTATTGTACCTTTAGTGGTACCAGGCAATATAATTAACAAGAAATGAAGGACCCATGACTCTGTGTACATGCTTTCAGATCACTTACCTCTGATGGTTTCTGCAAATCTTGAAACAAGTGACTAAGTCTAGAGTAATCTGTGGTGACTGTTGTTATTGACTTCAATTGAAACAAACATCCCTCTGCTGGGACTACCACGGTTGGTGTTTTCCCTTTTTTTCTGTCAAGCAGGTTCCTTACTGTTCAAGCACTTATTCTCAGTGTTTGGAGTACAACCCAGCAGATTCACCTGAGGTATTACAGAGACAAAGGTGACACCAGTGCTTAATACCCCCCGTTCCACTCAAAGTGCATCTGAGTTCTCAAGTGTTGATACCCTATCTTCCCATCTTATCCCAGATAAATACTTAGAGAGACAAACAGCCCAACAACCCAAATAAATAAAAAACCCAGTGTAAACAATAGATATTGATGAGAGTTCTCACCTGTCCTGTAACTTAAGTAGTCCTATGACCTGGGGACATAGACTGTCTGCTAGTCGTTTGATTCGGGTACATAGGACCTGGACCTTCCACCTGAGGGCAGCAGTGGGAACAGGTCATATGCAGGATGGTGGAAGACACGCAGGGTGTTCTGGACCCTCCGTAGACACTATGTGATGTACATGCTACTGACCTCATGTATTTTCAATGTCTAACCTCAATAGCAATATCCAACATTGTCTCTGTGTTGATGATGCTCACAATACCTGATGGCCTGGTTTGTTTGTTGGTGTGTTGTCCACGATGGGAACGCTGTCATGAGCATACTGGAATAATCCTCAGTGTTCAAGAGCATGCTGCCAGTTTAGCCATGTAAATAAAGGGAAGGCAAAACCCTGCGTAGGTTGAGAGGGAGATGCTTTTATGATCATCAGCTTTATCAAAACAGAGAGTGAGAGAGAGTGCATGTGTTTTATTATTATTATTATTATTATCCTGTTGAGAGATTTTCCTTCCATCTGCTGTCTAAAATGGCTACAATAGTTGTAGCGTCCCCCTACCTGGTGCAGCTGGTCCTGCTGAGCAGCCCTGTGTGTGTGTATATAAATGCAAGCCAGTTAAACATTTGTGAGTTCTCTCGCAATGTACACTTCCCTGAAATGAGTCTCTGGTCCCCTCCCCCATTCACACGGCTGGTCCTCAGTGTTCACTGATGGAGCCTTGCTCCTTTGCTCTCCGAAGATTTGAGTCTTTGCAAGTCTGCAAGTGGGGCATCCCTCTGACTGCAGAAATCTTCAGTCAAAGAGAGTTTGCATTCCTGGGGTGAGTTTCATTCTTTGATTCTGTCAGTAAGTGGGTCACAATCAGTTAATAATAAATGTGGTGCAGACCTTTCTTCTAAAACCCAAATGTATTCATCTTTATTTTGCGAGAAGACTCCTGTTTCAGAAGTGAACACCAGCTTTCCTCCAAGTGCCTGTAATGGCTGTTTATGCTATAGTGCTGTCGACCACAGTGGCCTTTTGAGAACAGATGTGTGTGTAGTGTGAGATTTAGATTCATATACATCATACCAGCCTATGATGTCAGAACAATTTAGGTATTAGACCGAAAAAAATTTCCCTGTCGAAATTGCTGACAAATTTCCCTTGATATTTTAGAGTCAACAGTATTAGTTTGTCATAATTCCTTCTTTTAACACATTCCAGCATACATATAAAGCACTTTTTGGAATCCATTTTGCTTTGACTTTGGAGAATCATCCCTTTATATCAGTTACATTAAATAAAACCTTGGAGACGGCCATGTAACTGGACCTATGTGATGATCACGTGTCAAACCCTGCCACTGGTCGCAAACCAAAATCTAAATAAACCTTAAAATAGTGAGTTCTGCATCAAATCCCTTGCTATGAACACTGGGGTGGATTTTTTTGTGATAGACCTTTTGCTGGAAGTTTTTTTTAACTCATTCCTCTTTACAAACCTTAAATTATGTAGTTCAGAAACTTCGCAGATGAAATGATAATGAGGTTCACCTTACGTCTAGCCTCATACCCTTGTAGTATTTACGATTAACTTAAAAAAATAACTGTTTACCGACTCACCAATGGAAACACACTGTTTTTATGGAGCCAGAATAGTCTCAAAAAGGCACACACGCGTAAGCACGGATCCGCAAGCGTAACCACATATTCGCAAGTGTACTTTGAGAATAACACAGGCATGATCATATCCTCCAAAAATGGCGTCTGGAAGCAAGCGTTCGAGTTTTAGTATGTAATCATGTTATAACATAATACTTAGACTGGAACGCTCGAGACGGCATTTTTGTAGGACGTGAACTTGGTTCTTGGGCACACGGACCCTCGTGGGGACACTGCCGCGTGATTAACTGCAAACGAGTGAGACTTCTGATTGGCTGGTGACGTACCAAGGTTACGCACACAAATATGGTCCGTGTAAAATGAGTCTCAAAAATGAAAATTTGCATGCGCGTAGTTTCACAAAATATAAGTATGATTTTGCATGCACGCACGACAACGTATTTTGAAGCGTGAAGCGTTGTTTGTGTGCTCTTCTCAGAATACGCTCGCAGATCCGTTCTCACGCGTTTGTTCTTCTCAGAATACACTCACACTTGCGGATCCGTGCTTATGCATGTGCACTTTTTGAGACTATCCTGGCTCCATAGTTTTGGCCTGATCACTTACTTGTTTTATCAGCCTGTGCAACAGGTTTTGCTAAATAACTGGTCCCCTGTCAATGTGCAGCAATGCTGTTACGAGTGCCTGAATGGTAAATGTACCCAACACTGTTGGTTACGGGTGTCTGTGCCGCTGACTAACGCCAAACATATTCAGATTAATGACGGTGCATAATGTCCCGTTTATCCATTAACCATCCGTTTATCTGTCACATCACCCTCGCAGGCCCCACTGAAAAGGGCTGGTCTGGCCAATGTGAGCACCCAATGGTCTGGGCTCAGACATGAGTGACAGCTGGTTCCCTCCAGTGGACTAAATCCCATCTGAGATTCCCAGGCTGGCGTTGGGCGGTATTATTAGAGGGAGAGAGAGAGAAAGGCTTCTGGTTGGTCCGACTGTCCTGCAGAGAGACGTGGTGCTGTTTTATGTTCATTAAGTGATTAAGCTTTGTCCTGACACACACACTCACACACACACGCACAAGGGCACTGCAATGGTTCTGGTTTGGCCTGCTGATTTAATCCCCTACTCAGCCAAAGACCCCATGGCTGTCTCCCACACACTCACGTGGTCAGAAGGAACAGTTGGCCCGCCTGCACTAGTGTTGCAAATTCACACTTTCTTGATATTGTACAAATGAACATGTGCGTTTTCCCTCACAATAACAGCCCAAACAGCGGGCTGTTTTTTTTTTTTATAATGTGGACACCATTTGTTTCTTGGTCTTTTATAGACAACATGTAATTTTCCCGACTCTCATTCCTTTTATTTTATTGCCTCCTCCATGCTTCACCCCTAGAATGCTGGTACATTCCCAGCTCTGCTAAGTGTACATTACATCTTAATGGGACTCACATTGTATGTGTGGTGAAATGGTCATTGAATGATGCAGCTGAATCTGTAGTAGCGCGGTGGCCATTGGCTCCAGCCGGGTGTCACATCGAAAGGTGTGCAGTAATGAAATAGCTCTGATTGGCCTGATGTGCTGGTTCTTTCCCATTATACGGTTGTGAATGTGTGGCGATTTTCACAAATGACAATAACTATAAGACAATAAGCGCCTTCCTCTTGGATATGAAGTGATCCTGCACGTTTTATTGCATAATGTACTCAAATATTCTCGCGCGGTGCTGTTGGAATTGAGGTAATCTTTAGCAAAACATGTAGAAAGCCCTTAAAAGTTGTAAGATGAAGAATTTTCTGTCATGTGCTTTGACTTAGAACGGCTGTAACGTCGGCACCTCTTGGCTTTCCTCCGTCCTCTGTTTATTATTGATATTGCAGCCTCTTGTCTGCAAAGCAGTGCCTGTTAATCCAGTGTAAATCTGTCGAGATGGAATTCTGAAGTCTTATCGTCTTATTGACGAACTCACGGTTGAGAGTTGACGTGTAGACTCCTGCATGGTTTGATTGTTGTTTACCAAGAAGTTCTGTGTGTGTTGCACGGCTTATACATTAACTCTGCATCTGAGGCGAGCTGCCTGTGATTTTATTTCTTAGCTTCCATTATTAAGCTCTTTCTGTTTCTGTCTAGTGAGCCCTTGTTCTGGGTTTCCAAGGCTTACGAGGCATTTATGTCAGAATCCTGCTGTTCTGTTCGGTGTCTGCAATGATTCAGTCTGCTTATTCCGCCGCATTGTGGGATTTCTCTGTGTTTCTATGAAGACGGAAAAAGAAGTCTTTCTTTTCACTTTATTGTAATTCACACTTGAAACGATTGAGTTGACCACGCAGGGTCCTCTAACATTGGATGTTAAGGTGAAGCCATTAATTTAATAGTGATTGATGGCTGGTCAGCTGGAGAGGGATGATTCTGATCAATGGGCCCTTCCAAAGATTTCCTGTCTGGTAGAGGAGATCCATAATGTTTCACAGCACATGATATTCCTGATGATGACAGGAAAGGAGGGGTTGCTTGGTGGATTCTGTCAATGAAAAACCACTTTGCTAATGCGTGTGTGTTTGTCTAGTGTGTGAATGGAACAGACTCTTCAAACTCTTGTGTGACCTGGCGACTAAACATAGCCTTGAGTCCAGCAGTCATTTGAAACACAGGTGTGTCGGTCCCCCAAGTTTTGAGTTTGCTGCGTCATCTCCAGGTGTTTAGAACATGGCGTTGGCTCGATCAGAGCAGCTGCGTCAGAGGCCACGCCAGACAAACTCTGAAAATCAACCACATTGCGTAAGCTTGTTGTAACATTTTGCTAGCTTACATAAACTTTTTTCAGTAAATTTTTAAAATTTTTTCAGTCATTTTTTTTTTTATTTATTTTTGCATTAGATAATTCTTTAAGTCGATGAATGCTTTATGTGCAAGCACGCCTCTCTGACCTCAGTGCACGATTTTTCTGACTGCACATTAAAAAATGCTTGTATTTTTTTATTAGACTGATATTAAAAATAGAACACCACACTAAACATTTCAATCAAAACATCAATCTGAAAGTCATCACATTCTTATTTTTTTTTCCCTTGACTGATGGATGTTAAGTACGGAGGTGTATAAGGGGCATTTGGGTGTTGTAGATGGCTGGACACGGCAGTGGTGGCCTAGTGGTTAAGGTAGTGGACTTGGGTCTGCAGGGCTTCAGGTTCGAATCCAGCGGCCGAGGTGCATAGCACCATTCCGACCCACAAAACCTTTTGTGGGTCTACTCACCGCCTACAGAAAGGCTCACAATGTGGTGCAATGTGGGTTCGGTGGAGCCAGCTGCCTCTGCGGTCCGACGATGGACAAACAGCAGAAGAAGATGAATGAATGAATGAACACAGCTGTACATTATAGGGTGTGTTTAATACTCCACTCTGCTGCTTCCTCCCCAAGGTCTCAATTTTTTTGCATCCCTATCTTCATAGCTGGTTCTGGTGCTGTTACCTGCAACAGTGGCTAAAAAAAGGTTCTAGCTCTACCTTTAAACAGAATTGACTTTAAAAAAATATCACAGTGGGCAAAAGTGATGGTAAAAGACATTGAAACGGGCCGATACATTCACATTTGACCAAGGCATTAGAGGGTCCTCTGTCATATCTGCATTGAGGCTGAAGTCAAAAGAGACTTTGTAACAGGTAAGAGTCATTTAACACATGAAGTTCATGTTGAGGCATGTGTGGATTATGTACAGTCGTAAACACAGTCCATCCATCAGCCAGCTACTAAATCTGTCCGATGAAGCGTAAGAGGAGAGACTTGCTTGGACAGGCAAGACTACCATCTCATCTTATTATTGCATGAATTAGGATGTCAGGATATAAATTCATCTTAACTTGTTTTTTATTCAGAATATTATGACAAAAAAACCTATTGAATGCTGTGCAATCGGTAGGTAATTGAGTGTTCTCCGTCGTCTTGCAAATGAGTCCCATGGGCTCACATCATTAGTGCAACAAAGCCACTTATAGTTTAACAAAGTTTAACAAAGTCACTTTGACTCTTTAACCAAGATTTTAGTAAATTTAATGCTGAGATTTTCTTTAGGCGAGACAAGGATGGACAGGATCAGGAATGAGGTCATTAGAGGGACAACGCGGTTTGGAGAAAAAGCTAGAGAAGACAGATTGAGATGGTTTGGACATGTTCAGAGGAGGGACAGTGGATGCATTGATAAAAGAATGATCCTAGAGATGGAGCTACCAGGTAGGAGACAAAGAGGCGACTGATGGATGCAGTGAGGGAGGACATGGAGGTAGTTGGAGTAGAAGATACAGAGGACAGGAGGAAATGGAAAACATTGATCCACTGTGGTAACCCCTGAAAAAGGGACAAGCCTAAAGGAATGGAAGAGTTTGAATATTTAATGCATGTTGTATTACAATTGCAGAAGCGTGTAATTTTCCTCTATTGTTGCCTGGGTTAAACAAAGATGCTAAAGGTTTATAAATACAAATAGATACATATGGTTGATGCCATTATTAGTATGCCAGTCAGAGACTGTCCATTATGCTGATTGTGTACTGTGCTGCTGTTGAAGGCTGCTCATAGTGCTGCAGCATGCTGCTCAGACACATTTCCATTTGCTCAGTGTTGGTAAAAAAATGTTTAGTAACATTGCCACTGAGAGTTCATTGTCAGTCAAAAGGTTGCATATGTGACCTCTAACATTTAGTTTCTTAATAGTAAACCATATTAGAAATTGATGGTTTCCAAATCTGCCAATTAGCTTGAATGTCTTTTTTTTTCCTGTTTCACTTGTTACTGATAACCTGAAATTCACCAAAAGTTTCACCAATTTGTATTTGGTTGTTTTGATACTGTGAAAAGTAAAGCCATGATACTCTTTGAACAAAATGAATTCATTTAGATGAACGCAGTGCAGATAATTCCAAGGAATTGAAGAAAGCCACACACGTATTTAACAGCTTTCTCTGTTTTTATTTTTGGTATTTATAGGCATATGCTACCACTTAGAAAATGGCTCTCATTGTAGCTTAGACCATCAAACTGAAGAAATTTTATGAATTATAAATAGATAATATAATTTTCCACTGCACCATAAAGTGTCATAGAACAGTTGTTCATATTCACTACAATAGATGTCTTTACTGTGTCACTTAATAGACTTTCACTCTGTATAAGAAATTGGGATAGCCTGGTCATCTTCTAGAACTCTTAGAACTCCTCAGAGTGTTGTAGAATCTTAGAAGGAACTGTGGATAGAACGTAAATAATTTTGAAAAGCAGTGTTAGATTTTGAGTACATCAGCGATTCTCCTTTAAGGGATCAATATTAACTATGACAAAAAGCACAATCAAGTAAAACCAAGCCTAACATGAATCAGACCAAAAACTAGACGCAGACGCAAGTTTCAGTCCCAACACTTGCCCATGACTTTGGCTGAGGTTACACTTTATTATGAGAAAGGTCTTTCTCATTTACTCCACTTTTCCTCTCATCCACCTCGCTCCAACTCTGCTGTCCCCCTTTCAGCAACCGGTCAAGATTCATACAGGGATTCAGCCATGTGGTAAATCAGACAAAACCTCGGTGGGATTGCATCGATTGGGAGGAATGTATGTAGCCAACGATTTTCAGAGATTTATGATGAGGTAAAAGGAAGAGAACTTGAGGGTTAGGAGAGTGGAGGGAGAAGTCAAGAAGAAGAAGAAGGAGGAGGTGAGACAATGAAGTGGTCTTTAATGCATTCTCTCTGGTGGAGGTTATTAATTTAGGCCAAGTATTGGTCGCCCATTTAATGTCTGCTCCTCCTCCCTGATTTTCATCTCTCTTTTTCTGACCTCAAGGGAAGAATTGTGTTGATCTGTTGGTGCAAGGTTAGAGAATAATGGAGTGATTCCCAGAATAAGCTGTGTGGACAGACATGGATGGTTGTCTCCTCTGGTGCGTGATCCAGTTCATTCCCCATTACATCCTGTTTGGATTTCATCCTAACCCAGTGCATCCACTGCTGTTGTTTGTCTCTGCTGACGTGTAGCATGAAGAATCAGGTTACCATGACATGGTTTTATGGTATATTTTCCCCCCACTTACCTCAAGATGGTGGACACGCACACATACATCCGTGCCCATAAACCTCCCTATCTCTCCAGAGATACCCAGTCCTCTGGTGCTGAGGTGTTGCAAAAATTGTGTGACAGTCTAATACTATTCACAATTTCATGGTGCAAGGTTTTCCAGCCGGTAGAGTTGGACGAAGAAATTCCCCTTTTTTATTTTTTTCAGCGATACACAATTCACTGAGAAATTGCATTTATATGAAATTTCATGGTGCAGTTGGTGGCTTGTGGGGCGAGGGGGGTGGACTAGTGGTTAAGGAAATGCTCTTTGGTCCGCAGGCCCCCGGTTCGAATACCCCTACTGGCAAGTTACTGCTGAGGTGCCCTGAGCGTGGTATCCTCCCCACTCACTGCTTCCGGGGCGGTGGCTCAGCGGGCTGCCCCCTCCTCACTACAGTGATGGGTTAGATACAGAGGCATAATTTCCTGAAGGATACTCCCTAGGGATTAATGAAGTAAAAAAGTAAAATGTGGGCCAAAAAAGTGGGTTTCATGTAACATGTAATACGTGAATTATGTAAAAGTTCCATGTCTGCCTATATGTATGCAGGAGGTTTGATTTTTTTTTTTTTTTTTTTTTCACACCATTGCACCATTAGTCTTTCTAAAGTCGTCCCTTTGTGTCCCTTTTTTTCCCCACAAAACATCTATGGACCTATGTGGGGTGGAAAAAAAAAATATATATGTATATACATATATATATTTTTCATCTTTATTTCATAAGACAGAAGCTCAGATTAATTCTAGCTAAGCTGCCTGTCCGCTCTGGCTGAAAAAATGCAGGTTTGGTTGTCAGGCACATTTATCTGGCTGTCAACGTTTCACTCCTTCTTGCTGGTTCCCGTTCTTCAGTGATGGAAAAATTAAAACATAAACCTATTTTCCATCCTACCCTCACCTCAACCACTCAGCCCCTTTGAGTTTAATACTTTTCATCCGCATTGCATGTTGGCGTGACTGAAGGAATTTGTCGTTAAGTGAATGTACGACTCCTTGTTTTCTTTTTTTTTTCTTTCCGACAAACACTGCATCTGAATGTGTGCGTTTCTGAATGCTTTCCCAACCTGCTTTTCCTATGCGTGTGCTCAGACATACGCCTGTGGATTAGACAGGCTTGCCCTGTTCTCTGCTCTGCGCTGCCTTTCCATCTAAATCAGAGAGATTAGTGCATCATGATGGTTCCACAGTAAGACTGTGTTTGCAGAAGGCGGCAATTCCGCCCCTCCTCCCTCTGATTCAGAACTTTTAATAAACCTTCTGTTAAGCAGACAACAGAAGTTTGACATTTAACATTCAAATCCTGAAAACCCTGCAATTATTAAAATGAATTACCAGCAGTTGTCAATCAAGACATGGCTAAATTGATCCAGTTGTTAACACCTCCCACTCGTTTATTTTATGTTTGATGCAAACTAACCACCTACTGGGTCGATTTTCCACATTTTACCGAACAAAAGGGATTTTTCTTTTCTTATTTAGATTTCATTTAATTTACTGTATTCTGACAGAGGAGAGATGTGAATAGTAACAATTGATATCAAATGTTTGTTACTTAAAACCCAACCAACTGAATTTTTGGTGTTGAAAGGTCACGATCACAGGTCGATGCATGCCACTGCTTGCAAAATAACGTCTTAGTTAGCCCTGGAGAAGCTAATCCTGCATAAAATGCCTTGCCATAAAGGATGGACAAGATTTTTTTGTGACAAACTTCCCGTTATAAGCTTAATGTAACGTCTTCTATTTCAATAAGATAAGATTGTGTAGTAGGAGACCATGGAGCGGCACAAAACAATAGGCTTCACCTTTCGTATAGATCGTATCTCAAACGATGTTGTTATTCACGTTAAATCGAAGAATAAAAAAACTTACTGACCAAACCATTTTTTTCACATATTACTGAAACCAATTATAGTACTTTTTGGCAAATTATCACATCCGCAGCAATGATGGCCCAGTAGTCTGCAGGGCTGTAGGTTCGAATCCGCCACTGAGGCTCTCTGTGAATAACTGTGACTGGACATAAGTAACTTCCAGTGGGCTCAGCACCCACACGAAGGCTCACAGTATGAAGCAGTGTGATTTGGGTGGCAGTTGTGGAGATAACGGATAAGAGGATAAAGGTGAATGAATGAAAGAATAATCACCTTGGCTCCCTAAAACCCACTTGTTATTTCTTTTTGTGGCTTTTGCCTCTCATCTGAGGGAGTAAACCAGGGTGAATTACTTCGTACCGTACAAGTAAACTGAATGAATGTCTAATGAATTTTCATGAAACAGCTTTTTGCTGCAGCAGACCCGGTTACTGGCAATCTCCCCTCGGACTGTTTTCCGAGGAAAAGTACACGAAGGAAAATATGCACTTATTTACTGTGTGCGGCTCATCCCGAGTGGCGGGAGAGGAGTAATTGTGATTCATTCAGAATTTTTTTTCCCCTGCCACTTTCACCATTGTCAGCCCTCTAGTGCGTGAAGCACAATGTTGTGAATCATGGCATATGAATCAAAGCAGACAGACCTCAACAACCAGAAATCAACAACCTGACTGCATCTGTTGCAGGACTGAGACTTGGTCAGACCCAAAAGGACCTGCAGTGTTATTGTGCTGCAACTTCTCGTGTTTCTTCACATTGCGTTTATTCTGCTGCCATGATAATTGGAGAGTGGGTCAGTGGCCTTTGATTGCGCTGCCAGCTCGATTCTTGTTTTGTGGCTGTGTAAAAGGATCAAATCTGAGCAAAGCGATTATGCAACCTTAAATTATAGAGCCCAAACATACAATTCTTCAGTACTTCCTCTAGTTTTTCTCTTCATTTGACTCTGGTATCACTTTTGTTGACAGCAGTAAAAAATATACTTAATATAAAAATTATTCAGCCTCAGTGGAGTAGTAAGCACGAATAATGAATATATTCATATTCTTCAGTAATGACCTGAAAGATTTTTCACTGATATTTGAGTATTTCCTTCATTCTTCAATAACAATGTTCTCCAATCTCCTGTCTTCCACTCTCTAAACTTCTGTCCAACCAGGGGTTTGACAATGGTTCAGTGAGTGGCCATAGAACCTGTGTCTGTCTGTCATTTCTGTTACTTTTTGGGCAAAAACCTAAACCCAAGTCAGGTAGAAGTTTATAATCTTAAACTCCCATTATTCCCTGGAGCGGCATTCCTACAATAACGCAGTAAACTCCATCAACAAAAATGAAACACAATATATGAAATCTTTACCTTTTGGTTTCAAACTCAAATATATAATTTTCATAACCTCAACTCATGCCACAGTCTATAATTGCAGATCTTGCCACCTATTGGCTAAATTTCAACAGTAAATGCTTTGCAACACACTCCTCCACTCCCCAGCAGGAAAATGAGAAAAATACAAACACATTATGTAGTGTTTGCTGACAAACATCATCTATTCTTCTGTCCTTCCAGTCAACTGCAAGAATTCCTGTTTCATTTCTGATAAATCCTAAGTCTTGATGGTGCTGTCGTCGGAGGATGCTCCAGATTCTGCTGTTTTACCATTTGTGCAGCATCGTTTGTGGGTTTATGGGTCCGTTTGTGTCTGCTGCGTCTGAGACCTCAAATGGAGAAACCTTCAAAAGGAGCTAGGCCGTTTCACAAAAGAACCCAGTCTTTCTAAATGTGAAAAAAAAGAGTCACAGCAACGGCATCTCTCAGGGTCAGCGCCTGCATTGTCATTCAAATTCAACGCTCATACCACACATGTGCAGCAGCAAGATGATTGTTAGGGTCTTGAGGAATCCCAGCTCTCCCTCCGACATTGTCACTGGGGGAGACGCATCCACAGCAGGAAGGATTATCCTCATAATGAAGCCCGAGGACACACTCTTACACACAAACAAACGCCTTCATGCCTTCTAGAAAATTCAGGAAACCTTTTCCTATACTGTGTTCCTGTCCTCTGGTTAACCTCTGTGAAGGTTTACCTCTGAGTGTGGATACTCCCCAGGCATTTCATTCACTGTGCAATAAGTATACGGTTATTGTTGTGGTGAGAGTAATGACTTACACTAACCCCAGTGTCCTGATGTCACCGGCTCCAAAGGCGTAAAGCTGCAGTTCCTTATGCTGAGTGCACAGGTTCGCCTATGCTTATTTTGGTTGGTCAGCTGTGTTTTGTGTCTTCTGTGCAGTTTTGATTTATTATGGTTTGTTTAATGAGTGCGTTGTGAGCCAGCCATGGCCACAGCGTACGTACACATACTGTACGTTGGCTTCTAAATAAAGTGATGGGTTGTGCATCACACCGTATGACTCACGCAAGTGTTTGATGACGTTGGTCATGGTAGTCACCCCGTGCGGACGTTACCCAACTAGTTGAATCCATATATGGAGACAGCCATGTTGCTGGACTCCTGTTATCAACCAGCTACTTAATTGGCCAACATTGAGGGAGAAAATTCCTTTTGCTGTAAACCTAACTTAACCAGTTAATTTTTTTTATGAACTTTTGATGATAAAATATGGAGACGTTAAAGCGAGACAAAACAATAATAGTTCATCTTATGGCCTACCCTGCATAAACATGGACACACCCTTTTTACCCAGAACATGAACTCCTGCATTATTCACGTTTAATTTCTATAAAAAAAAAACTCTATTATTTCAAGTTACCTACCTAATTGTTGAAGTTTTCATATGCATAATTTACAGAATATGGTATAATATAATAACTTCCTGTGGGCTCACCACAGGTTTATAATGTGGTGCAGTGTGAGATTGTGGAGGTCGTGGAGACTGCTGCCCCTGAGACCTGACCACAGATAAGTAGAGGAACATGAAAAAAGGAATGAGTGAATAAGAATAATAAGATTAAATTTCTTTTTTTTTTTGTCATTGTGACGTTGTGATTCCCACCACAGTGCACAGAGAAATTTGGTCTCTGCATTTAACCCATCACCAAAGAGAGCAGTGGGCAGCTTTGGCTTGAGCGCCCGGGGAGCAGTGTGTGCGGACGATACCATACTTGCTTGGTAACTTGGCGGTAGGGGGATTTGAACCGGGGGCCTTGCGGACACATATCCACTTCCTTAAACACTAGGCTACCACCTTCCCCAATGACATAAAAGAAAAAAAACATGAAGAGTAGGTTTTTTAAATTGATGTATGGAATTTTTTACTCATGTTATTGGGAAACAAGGCTACAGCTAATTGAGTCAAAAAGTATGTAACAACGTTAGCTAAAGTTAGTGGTAAAATTTCAGTGAAATTCTGGATGGTTTCTGGAATCCAGCAATTAAAAAAGGAGAAAAAAAAAAAACAAAAAACACATTCAATTGTTCACAGTGCTTGGCAGTGGCAAGATCTCATTATCCCTGGACTAAGTAATCAGCTGTGTGCATGTGATTTAGGAATGCAGAGTTGAAGGTTTTGAGCTCCAGTGAAATGGCAACATTGTTTTTTTTTTTTAAGCAGGATTATAAGTGTAATGATTTGTAGGATGATATTATTTTACAGTTCTCTGTTGGTCTAATTTAATGTAAAAATATATTTATATTGAAAGACCTGATGGCATAATTAAATATGTACTGCATTAATTCACTGTGGATCCTCTGCTGTATCAATTTATTCAATTTCTGCCACACGACTTGCGATCATCCTCCTTCTTGACCCTTCCTCATCATTGTGCCTCACACTGTCTTCACTCTGTGACTCATTTAACCCCTCCCTTCCTCGCAGACTTCACTTTACTGTAGCATTCTGCTCAGGGAGCACTCATTTCATGCAGGATTAGATCTCAGTGGAAGCAATCCAGCGTTGTTGAAGGGCCGGCACAATGGCATAAGAAATTCAATTAAATCTTCACGTCAACTCTTCTTGCAATGCACACCTGCCACACCACAGGCACAAGAGTGTGCAGAACATTTAGAGTGCAACGGTCTTTATATACATACATGCATATGTATCTATTTTAGTTGCTATGGCATCCCCTACTGAAGTAAATGGTCGGTATGATAATGATCTACTCCGGGGGCAGAAAACAAAAATATTTGTCTAATTAAAAAAAGGGAGTGCATAAATGGTATTAAGTGGGAAGTCCATACAATCCCTAACCTTAGCTATTTGAAGATAACCACGCAAAATACACTGCCTGGCCAAAAAAAAAAAGTTGCCTCCAAAAAAAAGGGTCATATCCTCTAGTATTTGGTTGGACCGCCTTTAGCTTTGATTACAGCACACATTCTTTTTGCTTCTGCAATGTCACAAGATTTATTTCCATCCAGTGTTGCATTCATTTTTCACCAAGATCTTGCACTGATGATGGTAGAGTCTCCAGTAGACTCCAGCACATCCCAAAGATTCTCAATGGGGTTAAGGTCTGGACTCTGTGGTGGCCAATCCACCACATCTCATGCTCCCTGAACCAGTCTTTCACAATAAGAGCCCGATGAATCCTGCATTGTCATCTAGGAATATGGCCGTGCCATCAGGGAAGAAAAAAATCCATTGATGGAATAACCTGGTCATTCAGTATATTCAGGTGGTCAGCTGACCCCATTCTTTGACCACATACTGTTGCTGGACCTAGACCTGACCTCCAATGGGAGGATCATATCTATTTGCTTAGTTAGATCCAGGTGGCGACTTTTTTTTTTTGGCCAGGCAGTGTATCTATGCATCCATCCATCCATCCATTCATTCATACATAATGTTGTGAATGGTCCTTTCACAATCAATACCATACTTCTGGTTCTGTAACCAACCCATATCGGCTCGTCAGTACTTGGCGCAAAAAAAATTTAAACTGCTGATTAGAACATTAGAGTGTGAGTAGTGTGTAATTTTGCCCCTCCTGGTTTATTATCTCTAGAAGTCTGCTGTTATTGTATACGTCTAAAGGATATGTTGCTACACTTTGACTTAAATGTCTTTTGTCAACACGACTTAGTGCTCTAAATCTGGTGCATATGTCTTGGGCTAAGTTTCCTGGACGTCTCAAGTCCGTCATCCCCAGTGTCATTCAAGGCTTTATTAGAGATCCATTCCATTACCTGGAGGATCTCAGTGTGTCTCAGGGTGTTTGTTGTTTTGTACAATTTACCAAAGTGTGTATCAGTACTTCTCTTTCCGCACTGACAGATAACAAAACATTAAACACTGTCTCTTATACACATCTAATAATAGTTGGCAGCACATTATGGTAACACATACAGTAGGTATTCACACCCTAAGGCAACTTTGACACAGGCTCACATCCCCTTATTATCCTTCACTGATTTTCTGTTTTAAGGTGGTCCGTTATCTGGTATGGATTTTCTTCCAAGTATGAAATGATCTTCTCTTGACCTACAGCCTGTCTCTTATA